>JALIZH010007179.1:0-75843 GCA_030522465.1 Rhipicephalus appendiculatus
CAAGCAAGATCAAGGAATGGAGTCAACCTGGGCGACAGACACCACCTGCCTAGCCATTGCTAAGCAGCCTCTCTATGCTCTCCGCCATGACTCTGGTGACTGTATTGGTGGTTGACAGCCTTATTGCACTACAGTGTTCTGGTTCGCATAGTGGGTGCTTCCCTACTTCATGAAAGTGGCCGGACGCGGGACACCGGACGCGGGACGGACATAGCCCCGAGCATAAGATGCTTCGCATCTAAACAACTTCCCCATCTCCCACTAAAGGGAACCATGTGTGGATGCAAAGCACCGGGGAGATAATTAGGTTGAGCGGGAGGAACGTCGCCGCTCTCGTTTCACGGCAGCGGTCCGGGCGCTCATCGCGGCGCTGCATAGGAGAGAGAATGAGGCGCGCGCGTTCCGTCATTTTCATACCGCGGAACTACCGTGGCGCCCCCAGCGGAGTATGCAGCTGTCGCTCCACCTGTCGTGCGTGCCGCTCCGTAGACGATTCCTAGAGAAGAGGACGGGGGGGGACCATAGGAGAGGAGAGAGAGGGGACGTGCATGCGCTGTGGGGGTGTAGGACGCGGGAGCCGCTCCGTAGAGTAGAGGATTCCTTAGAGGAGAGAGGGGCAGAGGACGCGCATGCGCTGTGGGGATGTGGGACGCCGGAGCCTTTCTGTAGAGTAGAGGACTCCTAGAGGAGAGAGGGAGAGAGGACGCACATGCGCTGTGGGGATGTGGGACGCGGGCGCCGCTCCCTAGAGTAGATGATTTCTAGGAGAATGGACTGTTGGGCGAGTCGGTATTCCATGTTTCAAGAAAAATGCGCGAAAATGTGGACGAAGAGAGACGGGAACAGTACAAGCGCATACTGACAGTTTTTAGTATGCGCTTGTGCTGTTGTCTCTCTTCGTCCACGTTTTTCGCGGATTTTTCTTGAAACATGATTCCTAGTCTAGAGAAAGGGAGTGAGCGTAGGAGAGGATAGGGGGGAGGGGACGCGCATGCGCTGTGGGGGGGGTGTGGGACGCGGGGGGCCGCTCCGTAGAGTAGAGGATTCCTAGAGGAGAGAAAGGGGTGAGCGTACGAGAGGAGAGAGAGAGGGAGAGGGGACGCGCATGCGTTGTGGTGGTGTGGGACATGGGAAGGAGGGACGGACTAAGCCCCCTCCAAACATATGCAAGCAAGATCAAGGAATTGGGTCAACCTGGGCGACAGACACCACCTGCCTAGGCATTTCTAAGCAGCCTCTCTGTGCTCTCGGCCATGAATCTGATGACTGTGGTAGTGGTTGACGGCCTTCAATTTACTACAGTGTTCTGCTTCGCATAATGGGTCTGACGGCCTTCCCTACTTCATGAAAGCGGCTGGACGCGGGACGCCGGACGCGGGAGGGAGGGACGGACATAGCCCCGACCATAAGATTCTTCGCATCTAAAAGCATGGTGGCAGAACGGTAGAACGGGAGACGTGGCCGAGACGTGGCGGAACGAAGGAGGGGGTCCAGGGCGCGGTAGGGGCGGGCAGCGGAGTATCCGTGCAACGGCCGCTGCGGGCTCCCACCTGGGCACGTACCCAACCTTCTTCAAGCGTCTGGCGTTGGCCGGACCCACCCTTCTCGTCGTCACCTGGCGTTGGCCAGGCAATGCCGAGGTCTCTCGGGTCAACTACAGTCTTCGGCTGGCGAACGCCGAAAGGGCGCGCGGCCGTTGACCCCGACTCGCCGGGCGCGTCCATCTGCTTCATCGCAGACGGTTAAGCGTCTCCAACGCCTCATCTACATCTAACGCCTGCGTGTGTTTTTTGCAGATGGTGCCCATGCCCTTTATGACGAACGGGGACATTTTTTCAAGGCATGTGCATTTGCCCCCTATCGCTAAATAGCTGCGAGTTCACGTAGCTTGGGTTGTGTATGCTGACTGTTTGTTTGTTGTATTTGGTATCTGTTTATCTTGTAAATATATTTCATTTTGTCTGTGTGTGGACAAGCGGTCTCGTTTATTTTTGATGACGTTTTCAGCATTAGTTACTCAGGAGCCTACACGAGAGCGCAGTCATTTGAACAGCGTCGTGACAGTCCCCTACTTTTCTTAATTTTTATTGATGATCTGCCAAAATATTTTCCTCTAAACTTCAATTATTCGGAGATGCTTCTGTTATATATGCGAAAATTGCTATTAATGCTGACCACCTTGTCCTCCAAACTGACCTTGATGAAGTGAAAACTTGGTGCTCCTCATGGCTAATGTCCCCAAAGGCATCTAAAACAAAGCCAGTGTCATTTACTAAATATTCCACTCAGCCTCCTAGAAAACCTACTTGCTCAATAATGCTAGAATTGAACTTACATCAACCTACAAGTACGCTGGGTTTTATCTTCTGTCTCAATTAAGTTTGCATTACCATATCAGCACTGTCTTAGCATCAGCTAACCGAGCATTCGGTCTTCTTAAGCGTCACCTCAAGCGTGCACCATCCCACTTAAAAAAGCTCGCTTACATAACACTCATCCACCCAAAGATAGAATATGCTTCGGCCATATGAGATCCGGAGCAAGCATATGTCATGAAAAACATTGAATCCTTGCGAAACCGTGCTCCTCACTTCATCTGTTCCATTTACTCCCGCTCCACGATTGTCACAGCGTTAATGCAACGAGCCGAGTCGGAACCTCTATCACATCGACGTCACTTTTCTCGCCCAACCTGCTTTAAAAACTTTACTATCAACGCACGCTTCATGACTTCTTTTCGTCACCACCCGCAGTCTTCCCGCGCCGTGACCATGATAATTAAGTAGCACGTATAACTTCCCGTTCATCTCTTTTCACTAAATCATTTGTACCACGCACAATCATTGAATGGAATAACCTAGCGTTATACATAGCGAGTGAAACTAATTTATCATCTTTTCAGGCTTTCTTACGTGAAACATTGTGTTTAGACTGTTATCACTACGTGTTTTGTTATGTACTCATCAATACATTTTGCATCAGTGTTAGCTTAATGTAATGCTGCATCTACCACTGCTACTATGTATATATTGCGTAATCGCAAAATGTCAAAGCTTCATATTTGTGTTCCACATGATGTCCCTGCTATAATGATTCCATGTTGTATATATATATGGTGTAGTGCCACGCGTTTGGAAAGAGGCGAAGGTGGTTCCTTTACACAAGTCAGGAAACAAGCATTCTGTCACTAACTACCGAACTATTTCACTTACTTCTATACCATGTAAACTTTTGGAACACATAATCTTCTCTAACTTGGTCACCTTTCTAGAATCAAACTCGTTCTTTAGCACGTCAAAGCATGGATTTAGGAAGTCATTCTCATGGGAAACGCAGTTACTTTGTTTCACCCATTCGTTACATGCCATTCTAGATCGGTGATCATTGGTCGACTGCATTTCTTTAGATTTTTCGAAGTCTTCTGACAAGATTAATCATTACCTGCTACTATACAAGCTTAGGGCCCTTAATATTGATGGCGGCATTCTTTCTTGGATTGAGTTTTTCTTAATTAATCGCTCACAATTCGTTGTTGCTAATAGCCTACAGCTCACCCTCTTTTTCTGTTACTTCTGGCGTGCCCCAGGGCTCCGTGTTGGGCCCTTTACTATTCCTTATTTATATTAACGATTTACCCGATGTTGTGACTTCTTCGATTCACCTTCGATTCACCGACTGCGTTGTTTACCGGGAAATTTCTTCTAACTCCGACGCTAGTTCTTTGCAAACTGACATTAATAATATTGCTAGCTGGTGCAGAACTTGGCGCATGGACCTAAACACTAACAAATGTAAAGTTTTACGCATCTCACCAACTACCGGACCTCCTACTATCTACACCTTAAATGACGCTGCTCTAGATTCTGTAACTTCGTATAAATACTTGGGGATTCACATAACATCTGACTTGAGCTGGAAGCATCACATTAACTACGTTATTAACAATAGCAACCGTACGCTAGGGTACCTACGACGCAACTTTAGCCGCGCCCCTCAAGCCGTGAAACTAACAATATATAAAACACTAGTTCGTCCAAAACTCGAATACGCATGCTCCATTTGGGAACCTTTTCAACTGAACTTAACTCACTTAATACTGAACTTAACTCACAGAATAACGCAGCACGCTTCATTCTGTCTAACTACCATCGCACTAGCAGTGTCACGTTAATGAAACACACCCTTTCGCTGCAGTCACTTGAGTCACGTCTCATACTTTTTCATAAGATATTCAATCATCCACTTTTGAAAGCTCAGTTCATTACAACTCCATCATATCGCTCAGCTCGTTTAGATCATCAACATAAGGTACACGTCATTAGCTGCCGCACTAACACTTTCCATGATTCTTTCGTCCCACGCACATCCAACGACTGGAACCATCTTCCCTCGGACATAAGGGGGGGGGGAGAAGATTTTTCTAGCACATGCGCACATGCCGTGCTTTGTCAAGGAGCGTGGAACGCTCAATTGCGGAGCGTTCCACTGCGGAGCGTTCCACGCTCCTTGACAAAGCACGGCATGTGCGCATGTGCTAGAAAATTGCGGAGCGTTCCACTGCGGAGCGTTCCACGCTCCGCAATTAAGCGTTCCACGCTCCTTGACAAAGCACGGCTTGTGCGCATGTGCTAGAAAAATCTTCCCCCCCCCCTCCGTGTTTTCCCCCTTTTCCAGAAGCGTATATATTCGCACTGCAAAATAAACGCAGTCGTTGGTAGTCAGCGCTAGTCCTGGTTCTTCTGTCTCGTCCTTGTTTTCGCGCTGTTTTTTACAATGTATGTGTACCAACAAGCTCAAGTTCGCACGCTTCTTAGACCTATACATTGTGCCTAGAGAAATAAACTAGATAAGCAATATATATCGATGGGTTAATGCACTTTTTCCCTTTCATTTTTACACTAGTCAGTCGATAAATTAATAGAGAAATAAAGGCAATGAAAAAGTTAGAATAACCGATAGCTGAGCTAGTTGGCGAGTATTCACGTTAAAACGACCCGACGTGAAAACACAGACACAAAAGTGACGTCAAGAGAGTGACCAGTTATCTCTCACGTTCCTTCACGCGCAACTGACTGAGAGGCAGGGTGTCGGACCGAAATTTTTTTTCGTTTCGGTTTTAGTTTCGTTCCACCGCAAAAAAGTTCCGTTCCGTTTCTGTTCCGGAACGAAAAAAAAATGTTCCGTAACGGTTCGTAACGTTATGTATTTTAAAAAAGTTTGTAGAGTAACGATAAAAATATTGGTTTTATCGTATAGTTACTCACGCTCCTCTTTAGAAAGTGGGACAGGGTTAGGACACGTTCTTCCCACGTTCTGAAGAGGAGCACAACTAATTGTACCACGAATTTCTACAAATCAGCGGAAACCCGTGTCCTACTCAATTATAGTAGACTTTCTGAAAAGTTAAATTACGAATTTTTACAGCAGGCTCAACGCTTTGGGTCAAGGGAGCGCGCAGGATCTCAGAAGCAGCCCGTCATCGAGCGTACATATGCGAGACCGCTGTTCATATAAAACAAACTTCCTCGCCGAGAATGCTTTCTCTACGCTGGCATGTGTCACAAGCACACAAAAGTCCATTTAAGCTAATACAAAGATCTCTGGTTACCACTGTTTTCGTCTTTCGCCAATTTCAAGACATCGCTAACTTTGAATTCCTGCCCGATATACGCGCTAGTACTCTACTCAGAGATGTGCGTTATTGCTCACGTTGCATGACCTCGGTTGTCCCGGATTGTGAAGTTTCCACTTGAACCGAAAAACGATAAAAAAAAATTCGGTTTCACTCCGGAACGAAATAATAGATAACGTTTCGGTTGCGTTTTCGTTCCGGTCAAAAATATCGTTTTTATTGTTATTCGTTTTCGTTTCGGTCCGTTCCGATACACTGCTGAGAGGTATCGCCTCTTGCGCAGATAAGTATTTTAAGTGGGAAGTGCTTTAGGGACCCGGCTCACATATACAGTCATTCTATGCTGTCGAAGCTTTACGAAACGCAGGCAAAACTACGCATAGCATAGCCATCTGTAGCATATTGAGCGCGCGTTCGCGCCAAGGAGAAGTGTTCTCCCTCGCGTTCTTCGAGCGCCTTGGTGATATTAAGAGCGGAGCACTTTAGGGGCCCGGGCTCTCGTATGCTGTCGTCACTTCGGGTAACACAGGCTAACACGTGTAGAAATAGAAAAAAAACAGGAAGCAAGCAAGAAATAGAAAGAAAAGATACGAAGAAAAATAGAAAAAGCAAGAAAGGGAAAGAAACATAGATGGTAGAGAGGGGAAGAAATGAATAGAAATAAAGACAGAAAAGACAGAAAGAGATAAAAAGAAAGAAATGCAGGAGGAAAGAAAGAAAATTGAAGAGAAACAAAGATGGCTGCCCAGCTCCGCACTTCCTTCAGGTTTGGCCCCACTAGTGTGAAGCTGCCTTAATTTTTTTTTCTACCTTTCTTGCCGCCACTGTACGATTTTTCAGCTAGCGGAGGTTGCGGTGTCTTGACTATTCTCCTGCGTCTCGGTTTGCACACGCTCTCTCAGTAAGGGCCCCAAAAGAACCTCTGAAAATACAAAATGGAGCGTGTTATTCTTTCTAGGCGTTTCTCGTTTTTTTTGCGCTCTTCGTGACGCCCAAAACGGTGATTCACATGACATGATTAGCACACATACATTCGAGTGGTCCATATATACGAGAAATATCAGTTGTGAACAAGATATCATGTGGCAGATACAACGTGACATTCTAGATCCAGGTCCCATCAGAGCCACGCGCACCATTCTTGGGCTGGACGTGAGCAAAGCTTTCGGCAATGTGTCCCACGCGGCGATCCTTGCCAATCTGGCCCAAATGAATGTAGGCAAGCGCGTCTATACTTACATTGCTAGTTTTCTTAGGGATAGAACTGCAGAGATCCATTTGGGAGACATCAGAAGTGGATCTTTTCAATTAGGAACCCGAGGCACGCCTCAGGGCGCAGTGCTTTCCCCATTCCCATTTAACATTACCATGCGAGCTCTCCCTCCGTTACTGGAGAGGATTCCTGACATAAAGCATTCCATTTACGCGGATGACATCCCCATCTGGACCAACAATGGTTCGGATGGTGAGATCACAGACGCGCTACAGGAGTCCGCAGACGCAGTACAAAATTTTGTTAAGCAAAACGGTCTTGTCTGCTCTCCCAAAAAATCTGAACTTCTGATCATTAGGAATAAATCTCACAAATCCAGGGCTGCAGGGGACTCGGCTACTCCTATTTGCGTGAATATGGAAGACGGACCGGTCCGTCCTGTGCTAACGATCCGAGTGCTGGGAATGTTAATACAACACAACACGCACAATTCAGAGGCAATAGCGCGGCTGCAAGCCACGGCCCGCCAAATATGTGGCCTGCTCAGGCGCGTAGCCACGCGACATCGTGGAATGAAGGAGCCAGATCTATGCCGGCTGATCGAAGCCTTCCTGATCAGCCGCATTACGTACTCCTTCCCATACTACCACCTCCGCCTCTCTGATAAAGAAAAAAATCAATAGTATAATTCGCATGACATACAAATCGGCCCTAGGGCTCCCACGATATTCAAGCTCCGAGCGATTACTAGAATTACGCATATATAACACCCTCGATGAACTCATCGAGGCGCACAAAACTGCGCAACTAGCCCGTCTGTCAAGTACCGATGCGGGCAGAAGTGTTCTGAACAGACTAGGCATGAATCCCGTGATGGACTCGGCTGGGCGGACCTCGCTACCACAGGCGATCAGACGCCAGCTCGTGGTGAAGCCTCTTCCCAAGAACATGCTACCGGGCAGACATGACGGAAGGCGGTCTGCCAGAGCAAAAGACCTTCATGAAAAATACAAAACCAACGAATTCGGCACGTACGTAGACGCGGCCAAACAAAATGACCAACGGTATACCGTGAGTATGGTGACCGGAGGCGGACAGATTACCAATACCGCCTCGGTACAGGTGCCCTCCGCCGTAGAAGCTGAAGAGGCCGCTATTGCTTTGGCCATGGCGAGCGCCTCCACTCGAACAATTTTAAGTGACTCGAAGAGAGCCATCATTAACCTTTCGAAAGCTAACATCAACATCCGAGCGGCGAGGATTTTGAGAAACTGTCAGCGTGACAAAATTATTGAACTAGTATGGGTCCCTGCCCACTCGGGGAACCCTGGGAACGAGGAGGCGCACCGTGTAGCCCGAGGTCTAACAAACCGGGAGGCGCGTCTCTCGGACCCAGTTTTCCCCGGTGAGGCACCGACTTCATTTAATGACATAACGAATCTCTACAAAAATGAACGGCGTGTCTACCCTTCGCCCGATGAAAACCTCACGAGAGCGCAGGCCACGATCCTCCGCCGCATTCGAACTTACTCGTTTCCTAGTCCTCACCGGCTGGCATTTATTACACGCGGATTGGTTAACCCAATCTGCCAAAATTGTAACGCACAAGAATTGGCCACACAAAATCACATATTGTGGGTATGTGAAGGATTTCCTCCCCCCAGAACGCTCCTGCCAATTCGCTCACGGTCAGCGTGGGAAGAGCTTCTTAAGACACCCGTCAAGGAAAAGCAGCTAGCGATTGCTGCCTGGGCCGAAAGGGTCGCTGCCCACGTGGAGCCACCCTAAGGCCCGCGCCTTCTGTGCGAATAAAGTTGATTCCTCCATCAGTTGTGAAATGCCTCCTACCTTGCTTTGCTATGTATTCGCCCACCCATTCTTCCTGACCTCGCACGATTGTCGTGTGCGATGAACTGATTTCGCTCCATTTTGTGTGTTTCCGATTGCGCGAGCGGAAATAACAGTGTAGCCGACAAGCCCAAAATCCTGATAGCCTCAACGCTTAGCGCTAACATCATACATATGCTTTATTTGAAGAAATGAGTGTTGAGTCTCGAGACATCGCCAGTAAGAATTGTAGTGAAGGTGAGAACGAAACCAATGAAAGAGGCGCCGCATTACCTGAATCCTCCGACGGACAAACTCTTTACTGCGAAGACCATGCAACAGTCCAGAATAAAAGTCAGCCCGCTTCCACGGTTTTTGTACATTTTTTTCATTGCGATAACAATTATATGGACACTCTGTACAGGTTTCCTTCGTCTCCGTCTTAGTTCTGTGTAATGTCCAAATTGATAATTTTTGTACGCGCATCGTATGCTGTAGCCGCCAGTAAAACCTCGCGAACGCTAGCGAGGAACACAGCTAAAACATAGATGAAACAAGCTGTCCATCTCTGTCGAACGCAGAGCGTATGAGATAACATCACCCCGCGTTCGAGGCCTGCTATCGATTGCTCCTCAACCAGAAAAGAAGCGTCCTGTCCTTATTTCGCTGAAGGAAGGAGTATGAATAAACGGGGTAGAGGGGCTTCGTGCCTCGAGCCGCAACTCTGAACTTTGACCATAAGAGTGCGGTCGCGAGCTCTGGCGCGCGCGCTATCTGGGCAGGCATCAGCAAACGGCTCGTATACCGTTCTACGCGCTATGACCTCACTACTTCGTGCTGTGACCACTGATACGACAAACTGCATGAAAACCGCTTCCTTCTCGGGATCGGCCGTATTCCCGTACACCAGCGTTTCGCAGCTTCGCGAGATGCGATGAAAAGGAGTTAGTGCCAGCATATAGCTCATTATAACATTACGACACGTTCCTATCACATTCACAGCTTCGCCCTTTCGGAGAAACAGATTAATTGTTTACAAAACTCAAGATAGATAGATTGATAAAAAATCACAGCATATCCACGAAGTGAATGATGGTGAGCGGGCAAAGCTCGGAGGGATCATTCGGGTAACCTTGAATCTCCCCGTACATTGCCCACTCGATCATGCAAAGACGTGACAACACGTGTCACGTCTGCATGATCCCGGGTGTTCGACCGTGAGCTAGGCACGAGCGTCGCCGACTTGTGTTCCGGGCGCTCGCAGCCTCAGCGACAACGCCAGTTCGCGTTCCACGACAGAGGAAGACGATGCCACCTACTCAGACGCCGAAGTCCACGCCAGTGCTCGACGCAACGCCTCGCCTCCGCATGCATCGCCACAGAATGCTGCTGTGAGTTGTGAAAGCCACGCGTCCTTGGCTATGGTTTGTGCCGCCGTGAGTACCGGAGCCGCCGCATGCTCCGCAGGTACCGGCTGCCCTGGTTTTGCATGCGACTCACACGAGAGCACTGTGGAGCTGACTACCTCCTCTCTGGTGATGTTCACCTCACCGTTGATCACGATGGAGTCCACCTCCAGTGCTCGACTCCGAGTACCGCGTCGGCCCGACGATCCCAATTATAACAGCGCCATCTATCCTCTTTAATCGTCAACTATACGAAAACCACTAACGCCATCTAGTGATATTATTTCCAAGGACATATACACACAACGCCATCTAGTGAGCAATTCTTAAAACTAACTAGAAGTGGCTACTACAACATACTATTACAGAGGAGGGAACGACCCACACCCTAAGGAGCTTCGCCCTTAAAAACTATTGAAGTCATGAAGGAGTCCGCCCCCCGTTTTACAGGGGGGAGGATCGCGGGCCGTTCCCACGTAGGAACGGGGAGGCCTAGACTCACCGCCGCGTCGTGGGCCTTCTTGGCAGCCTTGAGTTGTTGTAGGAGGAACGGGCTCTTGAGCATGGAGTGAAAGTCATTTTCAGAGAATTCCTGATGTTTTCCCTGTAAAGAGGGGCACCTCCAGAGCATGTGACTAAAACCACTGCGATCGTGGCAATCCGGACAAAGCGCTGAAATGTCGGAGTAATGACTGTAAGTAAAGAGACTGGGGTATGTTCCCGTCTGAAGCATGCGAAGGGAGATTGCCTGTGGCCTAGACAACTTTTCGTGTGGCAATGGAAAGGACCTACGGCCCATTTGATAGTGTTTCGTGACCTCATTGAATATAGTCAAAATGTCCCTAAAATGGAGGCTGGGGGGCTGATTCCTCTGTCTGAGCCGCGCAAGTCCCGGCGCGGTAGGTGAAACCTCGCGCCTTGGAGTGTGCTAGCTCGTTGACATTGGAAAGGCCCCCCGACCTTTGAGCCAAGGTGAGCTGGGAACCAAGTAATAGTGTGGCGGGTGAGTTCCTTGTGAGCGGGAGTTCTAAAAACTTCCTTGCACACGGAACCGGACGCGAAGGCCCTAGTAGCGGATCTAGAGTCAGTATAAATATCAGTTCTCTGTGGGTCAAGGAGAGCTAGTGCGATGGCGCTCCACTATGTGAGAAGAAGAGGTTCGAACCGACGCTGAGGATAGAGCCCGACCCTTAGTATCTACGGATACAACTGCAAAGTGAGCGGAAGCGGCGTACTGGGCGGCATCGACAAAACAAGAAACAGAGGAGTGGGCATGAGCGTAAGCTAAAAAGAGAGGAGGCTCGAGCAACACGCCTGCCCAGGTTGTACTGTGGGTGCATATTTCGTGGAAGGGGAGACACTTTGATGCAAGAGCGCATGCTATCGGCAAGATGCGTGTTTTGCACTTCGAGCGTCAGGGCGTTGAGTCCAGTGTCAACCAGGATATTTCTCCCCGCTGATGTAACTGAAAGCCTGGCAACCTTTGCCGTTTGCTGAGCCTCGATGACTTCTTCAAGCGTGTTATGGACTCCAAGTTTCATAAGGCTTTTTGTGCTTGTGCGCATTAATCGGATGACCCCTTCCGCCTTAGAAGTCAGACGGTCGATCGTGCGGCCGTTCTGTCCATTGGCTTTGATGATCATGCCCAGAACGCGTATGAAGTCCACCCTCGGAATCTGCTGCCTCGTTGCCGTGTGCAGCCTAATGTCGATGTGGGCCAGTGGTCTCCAGTTTTTGGGTTTGGGTCCCCTTCTCGTGGGTCGATATAAGAGAAGTTCGGACTTTGACGGCGAGAGCTTGAGGCCCATTTCCTTTATGTAGACTTCAACACAGTCGACGGCCTCTTGAAGAGAGCTCTCCACGCAGCCCTACGAGCCACCAACACTCCATATTTTTACGGGGTAGGATAAGCAAAAAGACCGGTATGACCACTGGCACCGTGATGTGAAGTTTGCCCCAGGCGACTTGGTGCTCCTTTGGTTGCCATGCCGCCGTGTAGGCCTCTCCGAGAAACTCGTGTCCAGCTACGCAGGACCTTACCAAGTCGTACGTCAAGTTAGTGACGTGAACTACGACATTGCACCATTGCACTTCGACTCGTCATGAAGTCTGCCACCTGTTGACACTGTGCATGTTTCGCGGATGAAACCGTACTTCGCTCGCCCTTCTTCGCCGTGCTAGCGCCGAGACGGCGCTACAACGCCCGGGGGTCCTGTTACGGAGGAATGAAGTGGACGAAGACGAAGAGCCAGAGAGTCCGACAGGCGCGAGAGTGTGTTTTGGCCAGCCATCTTGACTCTTGCCGGTGTCTTTCCCTGTGCGATATACGCTACCTACCTCGTAACAATATGGTGATGTCGTCCACGTAGATAGCGAACTTGATGCCTTCTTGGTTTGAGAGCTCGGCAGGAAGACGGCACATGGCAATGTTGAAGAGTGGCGGGGAGACGACTGAGCCTTGCAGGGTGCCGAAGGCACCTAGATCATACGGCGCAGTCTTCAGATCCCCTAGCTGGATAGTGGCTCTTCTATTCCTGAGGAACGAGCTGGTGAACTTGTGAAAGTTGGCTCCTAAGTTGTGGCGAGAGATGGAGTCAAGTATATGGGAGTGCGAGACGTTGTCAAAGGCCTTTGCAAGATCGAGTCCGAGAAGTGCCCTAACGTCTTTCGTCTCCTGATCTATAATGTGATGTTTCAGCATTTTCATGACGTCCTGACTAGATAGGTGTGGCCTGCAACTATCATGTTGTAAGGGAAATGGTTTGCTTTCTCTATGTGCTTCGATATCCGATCGTTGATGACGTGCTCGACGACCTTGCCTATACAAGACGTCAGTGAAATAGGTAGCAAGTTGCTAAGACTGCGACTCCGGCCAGGTTTAGGGATGAGAATGACCGACGCTATATTCCAATGCTCAGGGAAAACCCCCCCACTCCCAAATAAGATTGATTTCTTCGGTGAGGATGGTGACAGAGTCGTCTTCTAGGTTGCCAAGTGTCTTGTTTGTGATGCCGCCCGGGCCCGGGGCGTATTTCCCGTTAAGATTGGTTAACACAGTCCGGGCCTCTGCTTCCTGCAAGGGCTTGTCCAACTCGGAGGCCGGTGATCCCGTGTATTGCGCGTAGCCTGAAGAAGGCCAGGCTATATCCAAAGGGATGTATCTCTGCGCCAGAGACTTCGTTATTTCCACATCCGAGTTTGCCTTCCTTTCAGAGTGCAATATTTTGTCTACCAAGCGCGCCTGGTTGGATTTAGATTTGGTCTCCTGCAGCAGGTGTATGAGGAGGTTCCATTTCCCCCCCCGCCCTCATCTGGCCGTCTACCGTGTTGAAAATCTCTTCTCAATGCTGTTTTTCCAGCGTATGACAGTGAGTGGCCATTTCCTGAATAAGACTCGCGATGCGTTTTCGCAGTGTTCGATTCAGACGGTGTGCTTTCGACCTGGTAAGGAGGGCGCTTTTGGCCTCCAGAAGATGGGCAAGCCTGCTATGCATTGTATTCACCTTAAGATCAGAAAAATGTCTCTCCCCACCAACTCTTGAATCTTCAATCCCTCCCCGCGCCGCGCGCCGCCGTTTCGATGAACCCCGTGCCGTTGACGCGGCGCCACTGGAGGTGGAAACAGCGGCGCGCCGCCGCTGGCGATATTGGCACTGGCGCACAGATCTAACCCCAACCCCAACCATCGCAGCCGTATACTGGTGAGATATTGGACGCCCAAGCAACTACTTTAGCTACTGGTGAGAGTACAACCAGGTTGCGAACTCCACCGTTCTGCGGCAGCACTATCACCGCTCGATGACCTGTGTCAGCGTTTTGAAAGCATCATTTCTGCAGCTGAATATCGCCACGCGTCACGTCGCTTTGAGGCGACCGAAGTTCTAAAATGCACAGACGCCGCTGCAGGTGGAAACACCGGCGCGCTGCCTCTGGCGATTTTGGCGCTGGCGCACAGGTCTAAGCCCCAACCCCAACCATCGCAGCCACGACACCGTCTACTGGTGAGATATTGGACGCCCAAGCAACCACTTTAGCTACTGGTGAGAGTACAACCAGGTTGCGCACTCCACCGTTCTGCGGCGGTACTATCACCGCTCGATGACCTGTGTGAGCGTCTTGAAAGCATCATGTCTGCAGCGGAACATCGCCTCGCGTCACGTCGCTTTGAGGCGAGTGAAGTTTTCGTCTGATGCCGCTGGAGGTGGAAAGACCGGGCGCGCCGCCTCTGGCGATTTTGACACTCGCGCACAGGTCTAACTCCAACCCTAACCATCGCAGCCACGACACCGTCTAGTGGTGGATATTAGAAGCCCAAGGAACCACTTCAGCTACTTGTGAGAGTATTGTGAACTCCACTGTTCTGCGGCAGCACTATCACCGCTCGATGACCTGTGTGAGCGTCTTGAAAGCATCCTCTCTGCAGTGGAACATCGCCTCGCGTCACGTCGCTTTGAGGTGACCGAAGTTCTAAAATGCGGAGACGCACCACGGCCAGCCGTGACGCGTCGCCAACGCCTGGCGTCTCCTACTGCCATCGCCGTTTCGAAAACAACGCTCGTCACTTCCGACGTCCGTGCGCGTGGCATGGAAACAAGCCGGCCGACCTCTAACGGGGACAAGGGGTCCGGCCCAGCACACCATTCGCTTCTTCTATCTTACAGACAAAGCCATCAGACAACGTTTTCTAGTCGACACCAGTGTTGCGGAGTTGCCACTCCGGAATCGGAATGACTCCGGAATCCTTCCACATTTTCGCGACCACGGAATGGAATTGGTACAACGCTTGGAGGAATGGAACTGGAATGAAGTTAAGCTCGTTTTACACGGAATGAAATGGGAATCTAGTAGTAGTAGTAATAGACTTTTATTTCAGCCAAAAACTTTTATTTCAGCCATAGACTTTTATTTCAGAATTTTGACCGCCTGCGCGACCAGTCGACGCTGTTCTTCTTCTCCTTCGGCGCCGATCCAGTCGAGCCAGGTGGTGATGAAAAGGGAGGGGGGAGGGTAAAAGCTGGATTGCTGAGCAGTTGGGCAGTAGAAAAGGCAGTGTGACAGGTCGGCATATGTGGAGCGGCAATTGGGACAGCAGTGGTCAGACCTATATTTATGGAATTACGTCTTTTTCCGAAAATAGTGAACGTTTTCGTCTACGCGCTGTTTTTCAAACCTCAAACATTAGTAATTCAGAACCTAGAATTTAGCCTTAAGGCCATACTTTTAAAATGGCTTGGCTGATTACAAGCTCCGTAAATTTATAAGCAACGCGCCTACTACAATTCTGTTCTTATATGGACTTTGTTGCTGCGACGTTTGTGCCTATTCTTCGCGTAACCGTGGTTCTATGTCGTTTGTATCCGTCGTGCGGAACTACGGCCGCGTCATACCCGCCTAACGCCGGTCGCCTGCTGTCTCCCCACCCTTCACTTCTTTGTTTTTGCTTCTGTCGCCGTCGGCGACTCGGAGGCATATTCGCTCGGTTGCTACGACTCGGCACATAACCGTGTTCTCATAACCAAGCAATTAAGGCATTGGGGAGGAACGTATTTTGCTACACCCTTAACTGCTGTTACTGTAATATCATGCTCAAATTAGTCGTGTAGGCCTGTGTACATGTTTTTTCCAAGTCGAAGGCCACAACGCATTCTCTTAGGTTCACCTTTAGTTAGCCAAAGCCAATGGTAGGCGTGGTGTAAAAGTGCGAACGATCTGCCAATTTGTAAAAGAGAAACTGAGGCATAAGTTGGTGTGCAAACAAATGCATTATCCCAGCAGATACTGAAGGGAGAAACAAATTATCTTTGAGCGTTGGTTCCCATTGACACCCCCCACACGAAAGTGGCGAATGCTCTATGCACATGACATGACAAAAACTTTGAGTCATGAGGAAGTGATATGCAGGAGAGCCAGAGGCACCCCCCCCCCCCCCAGATGAAGTCGGTGGCTCCGCCCACGATGGGACAGGAAGTCGAAGTTCCGTCGCGATGTCGTGGGCCCTCTGGACAGCCTGGAGTTGGGAGTGAAGACTGTTGCTCGTCAGGAATTCATCTCATTGTTCCTTCGTTTTGGGCAGAAAGGCATTAAGGGCTGGGCACAGCCAGAGCATGTGATCGAAAGAACATGAGCCGTGGCCAGATTTGGGGCACGGCGGTGAATGATGGAGGTCTATCCTATTAAGGGACCGAGGAGTGGGATATGAACGGGTTTGGAGAAGTCTGAGTGTACTTGCCTGAGGCTTGTTCAATTTGGGGTGGGGAGGTGGAAATTTTTTCCTGGCCAGACGGTAGTGGGAAACAATTTCATGAAAAGTACATAACGGAGCAGCCTGATCTTTATCTCACGACCAGCTTAGTACCTGACACACGTAAATAACCTTTGCGACAAGGAATACATTGCATACCTGCGCACAGGCGAACACAGAAAGTTGTCCTCATGCTTCTATGCTTGCTAGGCGCGGTCGCAAAGTGTGATTGCTGACGAGCAGTGCGGCTCCTCCGGAATCACACTTTTTAAATGCGAAGCATTTCTTAGCGAACTTCGGCGACTTTGAGCGTATCTATCTATCTATCTATCTATCTATCTATCTATCTATCTATCTATCTATCTATCTATCTATCTATCTATCTATCTATCTATCTATCTATCTATCTATCTATCTATCTATCTATCTATCTATCTAGCCGCCTACGACTTTGTGGTCTCCTGGCCGTATCGTTAATGGGATTTATACCAGATTTGGTATGGCATAACATGACCGTATGGCGAACATAAATGGCTGGTCATATCATAAAAATCATGACTAACTTGTCATGAAAAGGATGATTTACATGCCACGCTCATGGCGCGCTCGCGGCCGTTTCGGTAGCTTGATATACACCAAATTTGGGACGGAGTGACGCGACTGTATGACGAACATAAATGACAAGAGGGTAATATGGAAATCATGACTTGTCATGTGCGACATGACTTGCACGCCACGCTCATGGCGCGCTCGCGCCCGTTTCGTTAGCTTGATATTGTCACGGGGAATCACGAATACACGGGAAACAGAAGCGAGTATATTTACAATATTTACAAGTCGCTGTGCCACTCAAAGGCTGCCAGCATCTCGCGCGGCGTGTCAACTTCTTCCTCATCTATTCGCCTGCAACGGTGGGCTCATGCACGATGCCTCGTAACAACACCCCCCGTCGGACGGAGCGCCGTCACGGCGCCTCCTAAGTCAGTCAGGACTGGCAGTATAGTAGCGTTTTAGGCGCGACACATGAACAACATCAGTAGGTGGTGTAACAGATGATAAGTGCGGATGAAGGGGAGCGATGAGGTAGTCGACATCGGTGACCTTGCGGAGCTTTGTAGGGCCCTGTGTACCGAGGGAGGAGCTTCTCGCACAGGCTTTCACGTCGATACGGCGTCCAGAGTAGGACGAGAGGTTCAGGAGGGTAGTCGACGTCGCGGTGCCGGTCATCGTAGCGCACTTTTTGTGAGGCCTGAGAAGCACAGAGCCTGGTGTGGGCGATTCGGCAAGCCACGCGGGCTCGAGAAGCGACATCCTGAGCATACACCGTTGGTGGGACGGTATCAGAAGGAAGGAGCGTTTCGAATGGCAACGTAGGGTTCCGGCCGTACAGAAGAAAGAACGGTGAATAGCCGGCGGTCTCATGCCTTGAAGAATTATATGCAAACGTAACGTAGGGTAGAGCTGCGTCCCAATCACGGTGGTCTGCAGAGACGTACATTGACAACATATCCGTGAGAGTTCGGTTGAGGCGCTCGGTAAGACCGTTGGTCTGTGGATGGTAGGCTGTAGAAAGTTGATGTTCGGTAGAGCAGCTACGAAGGATTTCGTCGATGACTCTTGCGAGGAAGCAGCGGCCACGGTCCGTAAGGAGCTGGCGCGGAGCCCCGTGTCGCAGAATAACGTCATTCAGCATAAAGTCTGCGACGTCGGTAGCGCAGCTAGCTGGCAAGGCACGTGTTATGGCGTATCTCGTCGCATAGTCAGTTGCGACAGCGATCCATTTGTTGCCTGATACGGACGTCGGAAAAGGTCCGAGCAAGTCGAGGCCGACGCGGAAGAATGGTTCCGGGGGAATATCGATAGGTTGGAGCAGGCCAGCCTGACGGAGAGCGGGACGTTTGCCACGCTGACAGTGCTCGCAAGCAGCGACATATCGGCGCACAGAACGATACAGGCCAGGCCTAAAGAACCGCTGCCGCACGCGGTCATAGGTGCGTGAAACGCCCAGGTGTCCCGCAGTCGGAACATCATGGAGATGTTGAAGAATGGTAGCACGCAGGTGTAGGGGAATAACAAGCAAGAATTCGGGACCATACAGCTTCATGCTGCCGCGATAGAGAACGTCGTGGCGGAGGACATACTGGCCGAGCGAAGGGTCGGAACATCCGGAGGAGACTTTCTGAATGACCGTCTTGAGAGTTGCATCCCGATGCTGCTCGGTGCCGATGTCGCGCAAATCAGATATGGCGAGTACAGAAGAATCGTTGTCGTGGTCAGCGAGGCTAGCAGGGTCCACCGGATGCCGCGAGAGACAATCGGCGTCTTGGTGCAGCCTACCAGACTTGTAAATTACGTCGAAGGTATACTCCTGTAGACGTAGAGCCCAGCGACCAAGGCGACCAGTTGGGTCCTTGAGCGACGACAACCAACACAGAGCGTGGTGGTCGGTAATAACCGAGAACTCGTGGCCGTACAAGTAGGGGCGGAATTTTGCTACAACCCAGACCAAAGCAAGACACTCGCGCTCCGTGATGGAATAGTTGCGCTCAGATGTATAAGAAGGCGGCTGGCATACGCACTAACACGTGTTTGGCCCCCCCCTGGTGTTGAGCGAGGACGGCGCCGATTCCATGCCCACTGGCATCTGTGCGAACTTCAGTAGTCGCGGATGGGTCGAAGTGGGCCAGTATTGGTTGTGATGTGAGCAAGCTGATAAGCGTCGAGAACGCAGCCGCTTGGTCTTGGCCCCACGAGAAGGGCACGTCCTTTTTGAGAAGGTCAGTGAGTGGTCGGGCAATGGTGGCGAAATTGCGTATAAAACGTTGGAAGTACGAGCATAAGCCCACAAAACTCCGAACATCTCTTGTAGAAGAAGGCGCAGGGAAATGCTTGACAGCGCTAATCTTGTCAGGGTCTGGCTGTACACCAGTAGCACTTACAAGATGACCAAGTACAGTGATTTGTTGCCGGCCGAAATTGCACTTTTTGGAGTTTAGCTCGAGTCCAGCTCGACGAAAAACAGCAAGAATGGTCGACAAACGAGTTAGATGGCTTTCAAACGTTGGCGAAAAGACAATAACATCGTCGAGGTAGCAAGGACAGATGGACCATTTATAACCACGAAGGAGAGAGTCCATCGTGCGTTCGAACGTTGCCGGGGCGTTGCACAGCCCAAAAGGCATAAGCTTGAACTGATAAAGGCCATCTGGTGTGACGAATGCAGTTTTTTCTCGGTCTAAGTCGTCGACAGAAATCTGCCAGTAACCCGAGCGCAGGTCTTTGGATGAGAAGTATCGCGCGCCATGAAGACAGTCAAGGGCGTCGTCGATTCGTGGAAGCGGATATACGTCTTTGCGGCTTATCTTGTTCAAGGAACGGTAGTCAACGTAAAATCTCCAGCTGCCATCGTTCTTTTTGACCAAGAGGACAGGCGACGCCCATGGACTTGAAGAGGCCTCTATGACGCCTTTCGAGAGCATCTTATCGACTTCCCGTTGTATGACCTGGCGTTCGGAATGGGATACACGATATGGTCACCGTCTGACAGGACTAGCATCGCCGGTATGTATTTGATGACGTACGACGGATGTTTGACCTAAAGGGCGGTCGTCGAAGTCGAAAATATCTCTATAGATCGTCAGAATGTGGCGGAGCTGCGCAGCTTGACAGGGCAGAAGATCAGGGGCAATCATTTTCGCGATCTCGTTGGAGGGTTCGATTGCTGGGCTGGCGGCAATAGGGGACGAGCAATCTTCAGGGTCTAATGCCACGATGTTACATGCATCAAGTGCTGTTCCGTGGGCCAACGAAATGCCTTGCGGGAGGACCCGAGCCGAGTTACCAAAGTTGAGGAGCGGGAGCTGGACGTAGTTGTCGACGACAGTCACGATGGTATGCGGCACAGCAACATTTTGGGCCAACAGTACGTCCACTAATGGATACACTATGTAGTCCCCTTCAGGAAGAGCTGGTCATGTCGTCAAGGCCACACACGTGGTGGCTTGCGGTGATAGCCGAACGTAATGGACAGAGCACAAGCGCAGTGACGGTGAAGCTGGCACGTCCTCAAGCCGAGGCAGTTCAAGTTGGAGAACGCCGGTTGCACAGTCAATGAGGGCGGCATGAGTGGACAAGAAATCCAATCCGAGAATTAAGTAATTTGGGCACTGCTCAATAACGGCAAACAAAACAGATGTGTGGTGATCGGCGATGGTGATGCGTGCTGTGCACATTCCTATGATGACAGGACTTCTTCCGTCCGCGACACGAATAATACCAGGTGAGGACTTTCTTCAGGCGGCGACGGAGTCGAGCACTCGTCACAGAAATATGTGCCCCAGTGTCAACAAGCGCAGAAACAGTCAGGCCGTCAACGTCGACGTCGATCAAATTTCGTTGTGTCGGCAGTACAAGGAGAGGATTTGAGGTGGGATTAGAGGATGCAGAATCACCTCTAAAAGCTGCATCTCTTAGTTTCCCTGTCGAAGATTGAGCGGTGAGGTCGGACGTCGTCATAGAGGAGACGGAGACGACGGGCGACGTGCTGATGGCGAACATGACTGGTGACCTCGAGGCGACGGCGAGCGGCTGTGCGGCGTAGCAGGGGCATCGAAGGTGTAGGGCTCGAAAGGCTGGGGACGGCGGTAGTTGTCGGTGAACGGCTCAGGAGGCTGGAAACGGCGATAGCTGTCGGCGCGGCTAGCAGTGATATACTGGTTTCTAGGCGAAGACCACCGGTTGTTGCAATACCGTGTGACGTGACCTATGCGGCGGCAGTTGAAACAGATCGGCCGATCATCCGCAGTCCGCCATTCGGCCGGATTGCGAGAACGTGTATAGAACCGTTCCTGGGGCGGTGACCTGGGCGAGGCGGCAACCTTGGGCGGAAGTCAGATGTCCGAGACTGAGCAACGGCGCAGACAGTGAAGCCCAAATTGCCGAGTTCTTCCCGCACAATGGACTGGACCAGGGAAACCGAGGGAACGTGAGAATCGACGTGGTCGTTGTTGGGAAGAGCAGGTGCAATTGCTTCGATTTCCCGACGGACGATTCGCGTGATGTCAGACACCGGCGATGACTGCAGACGAGAGGTCAGTCCATCTTCGCATGAGGACGTCGCAGCGGTGTTTGGCAGCCGAGTGAATGATCTTGCAATACGCCTGCTTTTGGCCTGCTCAAAGCGCCGGCATTCCTCAATAATTTCGTCGACGGTCGCACAATTCCGGCACATTAACAGGTTGAACGCGTCGTCGGCTATGCTTTTTAGCACGTGGCCAACCTTGTCTGACTCCGACATGTCGTTGTCCACTTTACGACAAAGAGCCAGCACGTCCTGAATATACGAAATGTATGGTTCAGTGGACGTCTGAGCACGGATGGACAGCTCTTTCTTTGCGGCTGCTGTTCGACCCATGGGCTTCCCAAATAAGTCACGCAGTTTTTGCTTAAAGGTGTCCCAGCTTCCGATCTCCTCCTCATGATTCTCATACCATACCTTTGCCGTGCCTTTCAGGTAGTACAGCACGTTGGCCAGCATGAGAGTCGGGTCATAGCGATTGATCGCACTGGTACGTTCGTAGTCAGCAATTCACACTTCGACGTCGACTTCATCCTTACCGCAGAACGTCCCAGGGTTTTTCGGATGCGTCAGCACGTACATTGGCGATGTTGTGGCCGGTGCAGGCGTTCCAGTGGTCGGTGCAGGCGTTGTCGTGGCCGATGAAGGAGTGGTTGCAACATCGGACTCGTTTTCCATCATGAAAACTCTGAGTCGACGACCACTGCGGAGCTCCGTTGTACAGCGCTTCTTCTACCCCACACCTCCACCAAATTGTCACGGGGATTACGAATACACGGGTACAGAAGCGAGTATATTTACAATATTTACAAGTCGCTGTGCCACTCAAAGGCTGCCAGCATCTCGCACGGTGTGTCAGCTGCATCCTCATCTATTCGCCTGCAACGGCGGGCTCTTGCGCGATGCCTCGTAACAATACACACCAAATTTGGTACTGAGTGACATGATTGTATGACGAACATAAATGACCAGTGCTAATATCGAAATCATGACTTGTCATCTGCGACATGACTTGCATGCCACGTTCATGGCGCACTGCGGCCGTTTCGTTAGCTTGAGACACACCAAATTTGGTATTGAGCGACATGACTGTATGACGAACATAAATGACAAGTGGTAATATGGAAATCATAACATGTCGGGAGATACATGAATTGCATACCAGGCTCATGGCGCGCTCGCGGCCGTTTCATTAGCTTGATATACACCAAATTTGGTATTGAGTGACATGATTGTATGATGAACATAAATGACAAGTGGTAATGTGGAAATCATGACTTGTCATGTGCGACATGACTTGCATGCCACGCTCATGGCGCGCTCGCAACCGTTTCGTTAGCTTGATATACACCATATTTGGTATTGAGTGACATGACTGTATAATGAACATAAGTGGCAGGTGGTAACATGAAAATCTTGGCATGCATGCCATCTACAACGCCATTTACATGCCACGCTCATGGTGCGCTTGCGTCCAGTTCGCTAGCTTGATATACACCAAAATTGGTATTGCGCGACGTGACTGTATGACGAACATAAATGACAGGCCCTAACATGTAAAACAAGACATGCAAATTATGCAGAGCATGATTTGCTCCTTCCTGGCTGCTTCGCATTACATCGATTCCCACAGTGCGTGGGATCTGCCGGCTTTTTTGATGTGAGGTATTCTTGTCAGGTGTTTCCTCCTCTTTTCTCCCCCCCCCCTTCTTTCGATTTATTTCGCACGTGTGAAAAAGTGCATATATATGCAGCGACCAAATGAATAAAGTCAGTTGATAGTTTGCGCTCTTTTCGTTTACGCTGTCTTTTCCTTCCTGTGTTCGTCCGATTGAATGCGCCACGATTCTCAACATAGACATGCACCAACTCGCCCAGCAAGAAGTTCTTAAATACAGCGTTCCGTATTCGACACAAAGACACAAGGCGCCCGAGTGGTTCGCTGTTTCAACTTATACCAGCAGATCTGAATGGTTTTGTTCCCCATTAACCAAACATTAGTTTTCTCCACATTCACGACCGATCGAGACGTGTGAGAAAACTGCTTAGGCTTCTTGAACACTATTTTTTCTGCATAAATATACGCTATGTCGTCCTTTTAGCATTAACACATTTAAGCTTAAACAATATTAAAATATCACCATGCGTTCAAACATGGTGACTATGTAAATACTATAGGTAGCGGGAGAACCAAGCTACGATCCCTCGTCCGTGGTAACGTGTTTCGCAAATTTTGAAGTTCTGAATGCATCTCATGACACCAGCTTTATGGGGAGTTCATCCTTAACTCGATAAAACTACCAAGATGCCTTTCCTACGTTGAGGAATTAGAGGAATGGAATTGAACTTCTCGGCATTCCTGGAGTGGGAATGGGCTAAATTTTTTGCATTCCGACGAAATAGAAGGAATGGCATTGCGACAAGTTCTCATTCCCCGGAATGGTATTGGAATAGAATGGAGGCGCCTGTTCTGCAGCACTGGTCGACACAGGAGCAGGCGTAAGCATTATTCCTACTTTATGCTCCGACCAAAAAAAAAAAAACAACACCTGTGACGCCTTCGCAAGCATACCGCGCTACCCAGATTGCAGTATTTGCATCACGCCGTGCCATACTCAGTCTTGGTCTCCGGCAAGCGTTTCGCTGGTTCTTCCTGGTTGTGGAGGTTCAACGTACCTTCATTGGAGCAGATTTCCGCAGCACTATGGACTCCTTGTCGATGTGAAATAGTGTCGTCTCATCGACAATGTTACCTCCTTACCTTTACCGGGCGTTTGGAACAACCATATCGCCGATCACGCCGATATCTTCTGTGCTGGGAGAACGATTTGCCGAGCTCCTCCGTGAGTTTTCCACTCTGACGTGCCAGATGACTGAACGCAACCAGCCCAAGATGACGTTTTCACTAATGGCGTATTCGGTTGGGCGTTTTCGAGCGCTCTGGAGTGCTCTGAAAAGTGGCCGAGCATGCGGTTAGTAGAATTCGAGAGCTGGGACTACCTTCGGTTGGCTCTTTGGGAGCGTCCAACTCCGACTTGGAGCACTGACGACCGCTCTGACTTCGAAGTGAGAGCGTGGCGCGATCTGGCCGGGAGGGCGGATCACGTGACACAAGCCGGCAACCAGGTGGTCACGTGGTCGTCCGCAGGTGACAGCGCGAGCGTGCATTTCGGCAGCGGGCATCGCCGGACGCACATGTGTTGTGCGTGACGTTTTTGAGCGAGTTCACAGCTACGAAGCCATAAATGCGCCATATTTAAAAGGAGGCGGCTACTGAAGGCGGAGGAAACGTGAATGCTGTTGTTACAGCAGCATGTAGACGAATGCCTTAAAACTAGCAGCTCGGACGACGACGACGATCGCCAGATTTATGCTAACGAGTTCGCCTAGTTCTCGCGGAGCCTCTTGATGTTCCGAAAGTTCAAGGCTACGTTCGGGACGTTGTCAGCAATTATTCCGATGAACAGGTAAAGTCGGCCGCAAGTCAAACGTGGCAGCACCTAATGTTATTTCCATTTACAGTTTCGCAGCAACTTCCGCCTCGCTCGTTCAGCGTGTTACGAGCTGATCCAACAGTTTGAAGCATTGGAATTTTTCCCTTCAGACGGAAGTCATGGTGGTGTGCCCGTGAAAACGCCAGAGGAGCCCATTCTTTCATTTCTCTGGTGAGCAAATTACATTACCTGTTTGGTACATGCCACAAGCGCTGCTTGCAATTACAGTGTACGACATGCAGTGTAGTTCAACCAGCAACATAGATGTCGGGTGTCTATCAACTTTGTTTCTCGAATGCGATTAGATGTGTCGAAATTCATTGTGAAAAAAGTTTCTAATCATCCCTTTACGTTCGTTAACGTAGAGATTTTTAAGGAGTCATGCTGCTTAGTTCTTCCACCTTCGTTTTTTAAAAAGTGCATTGCAGGAACAGCATATTGCATTGTTGTGCTTCGAAAAATGCTACGAAAAGGTATTCACAACCTTGAGGCAGTGTTTCGCACAGTCGAACGAAAATAACTCGAGGCACGTCCCCTCCCCCCCCCCCTTTTTTTTTCCTGGTAAACATGGAAAACACAATAGAGCATTAGAGCTCCTGCCTTTCCTGTCGGTTTTGAGTAGCAAGCAGGACAAGACATTATCAGCTTGAGGCCTACTACTATTACGTGCTCGTCTTTATTAACCTTCAGGTTTCAACAATATTGCTTCACTTTAAGTGGTTACACAAACGCGTGTCGTTTCACTTTATCTTGGTGCATGAAATGACACAAATAAATACTTGTCACCAAGCGACAAAAAAGACTACATATAGTAATAAAGGGCTGATTTCAGGCTCGTGCAGAGCGTGCACAAATATTAAGTGTGCAATGTTGCAGTGACTTCTGCATGTAGTTTTAATTAGTGTCGTTTCACTTTCAGGCCGCAAATCTTGATTTACATGCAACACTATGCAGATGCTTCTATGGTGTGACATCTACTTGTTCCGACACATAGAACATAGGACGGAAAGATGGACGGACGGATGGATAGACGGATGGAGGCACGGTCGGACGGACGGACAGATTAGACGGACGGATTGAGGGACGGACAGATGCACGGACGGACGGACTGACGGACGGCGAAGGTGATCATGTATTGTGATGTCATATACTTGTTTGATGTACACATTTTTACACAGATGTTTTCGTTTTTCGTTGTGCAGGTGTTCAGTTTCGGATTTGGTTTTGCGTAGCGTGATGCACGCCGGACAAAGCTAGGCCGTACGGAGCTTCAAACCTAAAAGAACGTACGGCCTGTTGCGTCGCGTCGCCGTCAATGGGTGAGCGCGGCTCGGCTGAGTTGACAGTTGCGGCCGCTTTTTAGGAGCGAAGCTCCTTAAGGCCGGTACCCCGACAGCACCATCGCCACCGTCGAAGCTCCCGCCAGCCACCTACAGAAACTTCGTCAAGGCCGGGAAGCTCCTCGAGTGACGTGTGACTAGTGGGCTGGCGCTATTAGGCCCGTCTGTCCGCCTGTCCGTCCGTGCGTCTGTACGTCCGTCTCTCTGTCTGTCCGTCCGTCTTTCCATCCGTCTGTCTCTGTCCCTGTCCGTCTTTCTCTGTCCGTCCGTCCATCCCTCGGTCTGTCTGTCTCTCCGTCCGTCTTTCCATCCGTCTGTCTCCGTCCGTCCGTCTTTCCATCTCTATCTGCCTATGTCCCTGTCTGTTCCTGTCGCTGTCTCTGTCTGTCTGTCTGTCTGTCTGTCTGTCTGTCTGTCTGTCTGTCTGTCTGTCTGTCTGTCCGTCCGTCCGTCCGTCCGTCCATCTGTCTGTCTGTCGTAAGCTGCTAGCTAGCAAGCATCTTACCATGTTGCGCTCTCGTGACCGCTTAGTTAACGGGATGTATACGAAAATTGGTATGACATGGAATGACTGTATGA
Source organism: Rhipicephalus appendiculatus (assembly GCA_030522465.1). Lineage (NCBI taxonomy): Eukaryota > Metazoa > Arthropoda > Arachnida > Ixodida > Ixodidae > Rhipicephalus > Rhipicephalus appendiculatus. The sequence continues at coordinate 26,810 of JALIZH010007179.1, forward strand.
CGAACATAAATGACCGGTCATAACATGAAAATCATGACATAAATGTCCTTAACGGCGTACTTTACCTGCTACGGTACTGGTACTCTCGCGGCGGTTTCGTTCATTTAAAGGAGCACTGACACAAAATTTCGAAGGCGAGATAATGAGTGAAATAGATGTATGTGGAGACATAGACAACGCCTACGAAATATCAAGGGCAAATATAGCCTAGAACATATTTAAAATCAATTTCAAAGTGCATGCCGCACGACTGAGCGAGATGCGAGCCCCTCGCGACGCCGACATCAACGCGGTAGCAATGTGAACAAACTACGTCACGATTTTGTGTTGGCTGGTTGTTGGTTGTGCCCTTGCGCTACCTGAGATTTCTTCCTCGGTGCCTGACGTAGGCGGCGCCCGCTCTCGCGCGCGCCGCCTACGTCACAGTTCTGCGTGGTCACGTGGCCAGCTGCGTTTATCTTGCTACCGGAACTGCTCCTGACTAGCTCGGTGCTCTTTGAAACCGAAACTGCGACTGGGCGCTCTAAAAACGTCTGTAAATAACTAACCGTCGTGCACTCGCGCAAACGAGGTTTCCAGCCGTGATAAGTGGGTCGTAAGCTACCTATTGCAACAAAAAAGCAAGGTGCAAAATTTTTGTGTCAGTGCTCCTTTAATATATACCAAGATCGGTATGACGTGACGAGAGATTACGAACATGACTGATAAGTAGTAACATGCAAACTATGATGTGCATGTCATGTACCGGTTGATTTACATGACACAGTCTAAGGGTGCTCGCGGCCGTTTAACTAAATGGATAGTGCCACGCGCGTTTCTTTTACTGTATTCGGTTTCCGCCCACAAAGACTATCAGCAGTACTCGGTGCAGACCGCGCCTTAGCATTCCAGAAGCATCTCGGTTGTAGTAGATCGTTTTGTTAAGATTGCAGGCAAGACGCTAACACTCGAGATAATTCCAGAGCTTGCGCGACGACCAGTGATAAGGCTAGAATGTTCGACGCGTGATGTACAAAAGCTGGCGCGCTCCAACGATGATCAGTTGATCGACGGCCGACGCTCTGTTCGCCGCTATCAGTGCCAGTGTGTATTGCTGTATTCTTACTTTCCGTTTACCGGCCACAAGTTCGGCCCAATAAACAGTTTCATCTTGCATACGTCGCCAGCTGCCTTCGTCGGCGTCACAACCACGTGACATCTGGTGGAGGTGCTGGTTCATTCATGTTCCGGAGGCCCACGAGAAGCCGGGAACCAAGCCCGCAGCGCGAAGAAGACACCGAAGCGCCCGTGCAGCAGCGGACTAGCCGTAGGCAGAAAAGACTAGAGGCAGAGTACGGGCTGCTTCCTGACAAAACCAGGCACCTACAAATCCCGACATCGACTACAGAGACGATGACCGACACCACGCAGCCGACGCCAATCCTTCTCCGGCAGCCCAAGGAGCCACTGACTTTCCGGGGATCATCACTTGAAGACCCAGAAAGCTGGCTGGAGACCTACGAACGAGTCGCTGCCTTCAACAGCTGGGACACCGAAGAAAAACTTCGCCACGTCTACTTCTACCTAGAAGACGCGGCGAGGACGTGGTTCTGAGAACAGAGAATCGGCGCTACAAACCTGCGATATCTTTCGGACGACGTTCCGAGGCACCTTCACGAGCGTCGTCCGCAAGGAACGTGCTGCAACTATCCTGGAGACACGTGTGCAGCTTCCTACTGAAAACATTGCGATCTACACGGAGGAGATGACCCGCTTGTTTCGCCACGCCGACCCCAACATGACCGAAGAGAAGAAAAAGAGCTTCCTTATGAGGGGTGTCAAGCAAGAACTCTTCGCCGGATTGATCAGGAACCCGCCGAAGACGGTCGCCGAATTCGCATCCGAAGCCTCGACCATCGAGAAAACGCTCCAGATGCGGACATGCAATACAACCGCAGCTTCTCGGCTACAAGCTACGCGGATGTCCAAGTGCTGGGAACCGCCGACCTGCGTGAGACGATCCGAGTGATCGTGCAAGAGGAGTTGCGAAAATTTCTAGCTTCAGCACAGCCCAAAGTGGATCCCATCACTGACGTAGTACGACAAGAGATCCAGCAATCACTGGGCGTTCCTCAGCTTCGAGAGCCGCAGCTGCAAGCCATGAGCTATGCTGCTACAGCCCGCCGTCACGCTCCTCCTCCAAGCCCACGCCAAGGCCCATCGCCACAGTATCGTCGCCTGACACCGCCGCCACCGCCATCGACGCCATACCGCCCACCTGCCGGCCAGCGCAACGCTCCGAGGAAGACCGACGTTTGGCGCGCCCCTGACCACCGTCCACTCTGCTACCATTGCGGAGAAGCTTTTCACACTTACCGCCGCTGCCAGTACCGCCAGATGGCATAAAGTTTCCTATAAATACACTAGAGGGAACTCTGGCGCAAGTGTCTGTGGGGGGCTGCAACACACGACGCTTCAGCCAGCATGGGAATCATGGGTAGTACACAAATTTGCCTAGTCTTGCCTAGTCCTCGTTCTTTTGGCTGCGTGTGGCCTGAATCCGCTTTGCCGCAATACGAAGTTCTGCAAAGGTTTAGCAGTTACGCTTTGCCACTTTGACCATTTTAGGCTCACGAATTCAAATACGTTCACGAAGTTCCCAACGGTCTATTCTTTTTTCCCAAACAGAACGAAAGCGCAACAATAAACAAAGCCACAAGTGCGTTCGAAGCCGGAAGCACAAAGACTAGGTAAATTTGTGTACTACCCATCATTCCCATAGTGGCTGAACGATCGCAGCGCCAGAGTCCCCTCTAGTTAATTTTAGGAAACTCTATGCCAGATGGGACTTCGTGGTTTCGCCATCGACGCGCCGCGTCCACAGCGGGGTGAACGACCACGCGACATCGCAGACTACCTCGCAGGAGCGCAGTGGACGCCCCGACGACAGTCCCGATCGCCGTCGCCCGGACGCTACATGACACCACAGCGCCGCCAGTACACGAGCCCTGCTCGGGGCCATTTCGCGAGCCCATATCAGGAAAACTAAGAGGAGCAACCGATGGAGGTGCGGTTGCTGTACGACGAACTACCGAAGATCCTCCGCCGCCGACGACGACGCCTCGACAGAGTCTTAAGAGCACGCCGCAAGCCGATCGGAGCCCAGACGTCCGTCTCTCTGTCCGTCCGTCCGTCTTTCCATCCGTCTGTCTCTGTCCGTCGGTCTTTCCATCCGTCTATATGTCTCTGTCCCGGTCTGTCTCTGTCCGTCCGTCTTTCCATCCGTCTATCTGCCTATGTCCCTGTCTGTCCCTGTCTCTTTAAAACGTTCAAACGGCGAGCTATTTATATACAGCGACTTTTCAGCGTGTTTTTAGCATTACCAGCGACATGACGCAAAGGGCGCGCTCGGCGAGGCCATAGCTCGGCGCCCCACCGGCCCCACTCGTCGCGACGCCCGCGATCATCCGCTCGCGCCCTTTGCCCCGTGGGGGGGTAGACGCCCGTTCGCCCGTTTGCGCGCGCTTATCTTACGGTGGGGAGAATTGGGCTTTCGCCGGAACGATTGCGTTGTGGTTACCGAGCACACGAAGGTGACTTTGCTCGCGGCAGTCCCCACGTTTGCGAAAAGAACATGCTTTTCAAACACAGAGAAGTAACAACTGTGACACTTGTCAGTTCGCGCTCGCCTGTACCTGTGAAATCGTTTCGTGCGTCGTTTTTGTTTGAGCAGCGCGTTAACTGTCGAGCTGTGAACGTTGTTAGTCCTCTCTCGTCCTGCTCGTGTTGTTTTCGTGCGTAATGTGCGTGTGAGCAGTGCGCTATACGTTTCCACCTGCTTGCCATTCGTCGCTTGACATTCCAATTTGTTGCTATCCCATTCATTGCTTCGCCTTGTGGCGAAAATGTGTCTTTTTTGATTGGAACTCCCGTTATTTCAGTGATAAACGTACTAATAGTGAAAACAACGGATGCTTCAAACCTCAAATAAGCCGCACACACAAAAGGGGTATGATCGCTTGACACCCCGTACTGTCGTCCGTGTGATTTACTTCTTGTAGAATATTGTCCTGACTGAAATGTTTTTCGCACACCTGCAATTGACAAGAAAGTGACAACATTATGCTTCGCGTTTCTGGTGTTGGCCTTAAGAAACTTCGAAAGGCGCGCGTATGATAAATGTGACACGGAATAGGACGGTACTAGATGAAAAGCAATACAGGAAAACGAAAGAACACCAACGTATTTACATTTGTATGCTTTGTCGGGCTGAAATTATACTTTGAGAAAGCACGTAACCATGCCCCAAACATTACATTTGCGGAGGAGATCGCCATTGCACTGGCCGCCGCAGATCCAGAGTCCCGGGTCATTATCACTGACTCCAGGGGCGCCTGCCGCAATATTGAGCAAGGGTATATTCCATACCGCGCCTTCAAAATTCTCCACGCTTGCGAGTATACAGGGTATCCAACCCGTCGTACCATAGTGTGGGCTCCGGCTCATGCGGGTCTTGAGGGAAATGAGACAGCCGACGCTGCCGCCCGCGCGCTTACTCACCGGGCATCGCCTCATCCGCAGCCAGATCCGGAAACCGATTTCAATCCGGCCACCACCTTTAGAGAGATCACCTCTCTCTATCAATCTGCCCATGACCTCTATCCCCCCCCATTTGCAAAGGCCTCACCAGGGCGGAGGAGCGCTGGCTTCTCCGCCTTTTCACCAATACTGCGCTGTGCCCGGCAGTATTAAAACATTTCAATTCGGCCTTCTCGGGCGCGTGCCCGCACTGTGCGGAGGAGTCTTGTGACACCTATCACATGGTGTGGGCATGCCCCTCCAATCCTACCTACGCACCCCACCCCCCACCCCACACGGGAGGACTGGGATGCTGTCCTGCTCGGCTGCTCCGACCTCCAAGCCCAACAGGCATTGGTGGCTAGAGCCCGGGCCGCCGCGGCAGCTACAGGGATACCGGACTAGGGATCCCTCCTAGTGTTTTGTGAAGGGCGGGCCCGTCCGGCTCGCCCCGTCCACACCTCTCGCTGTATATAGCTTACCAATAAATGTTTTCCACCAACAACACCACCACTACTCCAGTGGAGAAAGCAGGCGACACTTCGTGTTACAATGTGGTTGCCTCATTATTAAGACGAAAGCCTTTAGTGTATCATGCTCACGCCCGTCCATCCATCCGTCCGTCCATCCGTCCGTGTCCGTCCGTGACCGTCCATCCATCAGTCCCTCCGTGTCCATCCGTCCGTCTGTCCGTCCGTCCGTACGTACGTGTCCGCCCGACCATCCGCCCGCGTCCGTTCGTCCGTGATCGTCCATCCGTCTGTCTGTCTGTCCAACCGTCCCTCTGTCCATCCGTGCGTGTGTACGTCTGTCCGTCCGCAAGTGTCCGTCCGACCTTGTGTCCGTTCGTTCATCCGTCCGTCCATCCGCCCGTGTCCGTTCATCCCTCCGTGTGTCTGTCCGTCCATGTTCGTCCGTCCATTCATCCATCCGACCGTCCGTCCATCCATCGGACCGTCCGTTCATGCGTCCGTGTTCGTCCGTCCATGTCCATCCGTCCGTCCGTCCGTCCGTCCGTGTCCATCTGTCCATCCTTCCCTCCGGCGTTCGTTTGCACACCCCGGCGGCCCCCCTGGCACAGAGCCAGGGGGGACGCCGGGGTGGGCAAACAGACGCCGGTCGCTTCAGACTCCACAGCGCTCGCGCTTTGCTTGCATAGCGTTGCTGTGCCCAGCGTTTCCAGTCATTCAAGGAGAGAGACGCGCGCATCGCGTTCCATTCTGACCAACGCCATCTCAATGGACACAGGCGTTCGCGGAACACACTTTCGAATTTAGAAAGGGTCCGTCAATTTAAGCGCTGGAACGCGGATGGCGTTTGCCCGATGCGCAAAGCGCGAGAAAATACGAACGCATGCGAAGAGAGGAAGATTGGTCTCGCGTCTCGCTGAGATTTGTGGTAACAAATTAAAAAAAAAGAACACCACACATTCCGTTTGTTTGCCATCCCAATGAGAGTGTAAAAGATAAAAGACATGGCACAGTCAGTCGAATGGCCACACGCTTTCGCCGAACACACTTCGGAATGTACAAAGTGTCCTTCAATATTTTGTCCGTGTGCTTTCTTGTGTTTTTGTCTGTGATCGTGTGTGTGGACAGATGACCTCATAATTCCTGTGCATGATTATGGTTGTTAGGTGCACGCGTGTGTGGCAGACGGTTTTTTCCAGTGGTGTGATGCCACGCAGCCGTTGTGTGCCACTGTGCAACTCAAATGCGTGAAAAGACGCTATTACGAAATACCATGTAATGCCCTGCGACCTACAGTGTCAGGAGGCGAATTATTCGTAATAGAGCACCTCTTTTTGTCACGAATGATTACTAGAACAGGCGCGTGCCACTGCTTCTCTACTACAGCATCAAATCACCGCGTCGACCGTGCCCGTCAACGGACGCGCGCAACGAAAAAAAAACCTTCCCCATCTCCCGCTAAAGGGGACCATGTGTGGATGCGAAGCAGCGGGGAGATGGTTAGCTTGAGCGGGAAAAATGTCGCCGCTCTCGTTTCGCGGCAGCGGCCCGGGCGCTCACCGCGATGCTGCACAGGAGAGAGAATGAGGCGCGCTCCGTCATTTTCATACCGCGGTGCTCCCAGCGGAGTATGCAGCTGTCGCTTCACCTGCCGTGCGCGCCGCTCCGTAGAGGATTCCTAGAGGAGAGAACGGGGGGGGAACCATAGGAGAGGAGAGAGAGGGGACGCGCATGCGCTGTGGGACGCGGGAACCGCTCCGTAGAGTAAATGATTCCCAGAGTAGAGAAAGGGGGTGAGCGTAGGAGAGAGGGGGAGAGGACGCGCGTGCGCTGTGGGGATGTCGGACGCGGGCGCCGCTCCGTAGAGGAGAGAGATAGGGGTAGAGGACGCGCATGCGCTGTGGTGGTGTGGGATGCGGGAAGGAGGGACGGACTAAGCTCCCACCCCCCAGACACATGCAAGCAAGTTAAAGGAATGCAGTCAACCTGGGCGACAGATACCACCTGCCTAGCCTCTCTGTGCTCTCGGCCATGACTCTGGTGACTGTAGTGGTGGTTGACGGCCTTATATTGTACTACAGTGTTCTGGTTCGCATAGTGGGTGCTTCCCTACTTCATGAAAGTGACCGGACGCGGGACGCGGGAGGGAGTGACATAGCCCCGAACATAAGATGCTTCGCATCTAAAACAAGCATCAAAAGGCGCCCAAGGCGTGCCCTTACCCACTCCACCGAAGACGCCGTCGCGACAGCCTAACGCCCGTGCAGATCGGGTATGGGCTATCTGTCCTGATCAATGTAATACCTGTCGTCAAAAACACTTCCCCATCTCCCGCTAAAGGGAACCAAGAGTGGATTCGAAGCAGCGGGGCCCGACTCCTCATCGCGGTGCTGCACAGGAGAGAGAATGAGGCGCGCGCGCTCCGTCATTTTCATACCGCGGAACTACCGTGGCGCCCCCCACCGGAGTATGCAGCTGTTGTACCACCTATCCTTCGCGCCGCTCCGTAGAGTAGACGATACCTAGAGGAGATAACGGGAGTGGACTGAGGAGAGGAGAGAGAGAGTACTCAAGTAGGCGTTCGTTATAGCCCACAAATATGGAGGTGATCGATAAATCTGGTGCGGTGCCGGCCCTTTAGCTGAGCGTATTGCGTCACGTCGTATTGTGTCACTTCCGCAAATCCGAGTGCGTTGGCGGGGAAGTGATTGATCCCCCGGGGTCGAATGGAAGTAAAAGCAGTTATAGGGCGCGCTGATGTCACTCCGCGGTCGTCGTGCTCGTGAATGCGCCACCGCTTCGTAGTATCGCGTTTCTCAAGCAGAGCATACGCATCAAGCATGCAAGGTCGCGTGTTCGATCCCACGCTCGCGCGCTGGCACTTTCTCGTGGGAGCCCGTTGAAAGAAAACGGTGAAAAGTGCTTCTTTTCCACTGACACGTAATTGAAGTCAGTTTGATTGAAGCGTCACTTGCGAAACTGGAGTTCTCTATACGCCTGCCAGTCCTGGTGCATGTTTTCTTTATATCGAGAGGCTCGCGAAAACATGGAACCAACGGAGTCGCTATATTTGACGGGTTGGCATTTGCGCCCCTCAAACTTGCGCGCATGGAGACGCCGCGCCGAACTCGTTGATTAACTTTTGTTCGCCTGAGGTGGTTCGTCGTGAGCTGTATTCGCACGGCAATTATAGTATCGGCTGACAACACGGACAGAGAGTCATCTCAAAGTCAAATTCATATATTAGGGGCGAAGCTCCTCATTGCATCACCTGGGCGGTTCTCGGTTGTCGATGCATCCCGAGTAGCCAGTAGCGTCTCCCTTAGCATACAATAGATGGCGCTGTCCCATAGAGATGCATGCAAACTGCAGTTGGGTGACGATATACTAGATGGCGTCAGTGGTTTAGTAGCGTCTCCCATAGCATACAATAGATGGTGCTGTTCCATAGAGATGCATGCAAACTGCAGTTCGGTGACGATATACTAGATGGCGTCAGTGGTTTAGTAGCGTCTCCCTTAGCATACAATAGATGGCGCTGTTCCATAGAGATGCATGCAAACTGCAGTTGGGTGACGATATACTAGATGGCGTCAGTGGTTTTTCGTATACGTTGATGATTAAAGATGATGGCGCTGTTATAATAAGAAAATGCGCTGTGAGAGCATGTGATATGCATCGCCCTCTCCTCTCCTACGCTTCCCCCCTCTTTCTCCTCTCCTACGGTCCCCCCCCCCCTATCTTGCCTCGCGGCGCCGACGCAGGCAGCGTTGCGAGGCAGCGTCGCGGCAGCGTCTTGATTGAAAAAACCGACTGCTCGCGCTGCACAACCGTTCACTGACCACCGCGTACTATAGGCACTGGATTTCGACCTAAAAGGTAGTGCCTGTGTGACATGTGTCGTGTGCGTGATTAAACAATAAAAAAAAATTCACAGCGTACATGTAAAATTAATGTGAGCTGCAAGTTGCCATGACTCTCATCGACCCTTTAGTATAAACGCGCTCGATCTCACGTCGTTGATGATGTACTGCGCAGAATTCGCAGGAGATTCACGGTTTACCGATAAACCTCCGCAGCTTCGCCCACTCATCATCATTCACTCCGTGGATATGCTGTGATTTTTTGATTTGTGAAAACCGTAATCTCACTTATTCGCGGGTGTATTTTCATGATGAAATCGTTCCCTCAAGCCTGCGGGACGACTAATTTGTCACACGTGCGATTTTATTTTCATTTCCGACTTCGCTATCAGAGAGAGAGTGAGGGAGGGGACGCGCATGCACTGTGGGACGCGTGAAGGAGGGACGGACAAAGCCCCCCGCAAGCACATGCAAGCAAGATCAAAGAATGGAGTAAACCTGGGCTACAGGCACCACCGGCAGTGCGTGTTATACTTTGCTTGCACGCACCACATGGCTAGCCATTGCTAAGCAGCCACTCTGTGCTCTCGGCCATGACTCTGGTGACTGTGGTGGTGCTTGATGGCCTTATTGTACTACAGTGTTCTGGTTCGCATAGTGGGTGCTTCCCTACTCCATGAAAGTGACCGGACGCGGGACGCGGGAGGGACGGACAAAGCCCCGAGCATAAGATGCTTCGCATCTCATAAGTAGTATGGAACCGCTGCGAGAGATAGGTCTATTCCACCTCGTTTAGAAGTCCCGTAACAATATTATACGACTCGTCTAAAAATGTAAAACTGCGTTTATAAGTTCGATGTAGTCGTGTTGAACAAATGACTATCATACCACCATTTTTGCTGTGAAGAAATGTAACATTACGTGAGTGCTGCAGCAGTGGTCACCGCAAAAAAAGGCCTGGATTACGGAATAAATTGAACATAATAATAGATCATGAAAACAGCACGTAAGAAGAACAAATTAAGAGAATCTGTATTAACGAAACACTCTGCACGCGGAATAATATCTAAGCTCTTGCAACTAGTTATAACTCTAATACTGATACATGAACTTTAAAACTTTGCATACACTCCGTTCATTACCTTTGTCGCTACTGTTTTTCCATGAGCGCCTAACCATCAAGACAAAGAAAAATCTTCAAAGCAGTACAATTAGCCACGACAACTGGCATGACCTAGAGAACAGCGTCCGTTACGTTCCTTCAAGGGCGCAAATAGCATGCATTTCCAACGGTGCACACATCTGTACTGCCTAATGACCTGCCCGATCAATGTTTGAGGTAAAAGTTACCTTGCGAAACGCCGGAACTGTTTGCGAACTTCGCTGGGACGACAGCTGGAGAAAGTCTGTGAGCGTGATTCGTACGTAAGGATGATGAGAGTCTTAAGTCTGGAGGCTCGTACCCACTGAAGGTTGCTTCTGAAGAACAGAAAAATACTTTTGAACTTTGAGGACCTATAGCCATTGAACGAATGATAACAAACCCGGGGACGCTTGAGCTTCACGATAAAGAGTAGAACGCGATAGCGTAATCGGGCCCCGTGCGCATTGCCTTCTCACTTGCTAGCCTCGCTTCGGTTCTCGTTCCTCAACCGTGCCGTAAGGAAACGAACGACTGCGCGTGTAGCATAGGTTGTTTCAAACGACCCTAAAATGCCTACTGCAAGTGCAGTTGTTAAGTGCCCACAACGCCATAATTATTCATTTTGAGAATCAGCATACGGCCCACTAAGCGTCCGTCAGGCAACACGTGAACCTACCCAGATTATCACTCGTGATGCTTTTGCAGCTGATGATGACGAAGGCTTTGTGATGGGTGGGCCTTCAAAACACCCTCTCGCTGCAATTCACATGTTTTCAAATCTGGCGTGATTCTACGCTTCTACCATGGAATCTGATATGCCTTAAATGGCACCTCACCAGGTTTGACAATTTTTAGCTGACGAGCGCAATTGATACACTGAGCGCTCACGATCACGTCTGCCAAACTTTGCAACGCTACGCGCCGCGGAAATGGGTCAAAATTCAAGCTGAACGCTGCTTGCCCTTCCTTTCGCGTGCTCGCGCGTAGAGAATGAGGGGATGACGTACACGGCGGAATGGCCCTACGTAGACGGCAGTGCTGTGACGACGGTCCTCTACGTAGACGGCTGTGCACTGACGTCGACAGCAGTAGCACGTGACACTGCGAAAATTATTTGACACGGCGTGTGTAGTTTGTGGAGTTTGTTGCTTGAATAGATGAATAAAACTTGAGAGAAATAATGAGACGCACAAGGGGAATGTCTGCGTCTTTTTCATTTTTGTTCAGTGAATTGCAGAGATATGGGGGGGCTAATGTGCCTCCGTTTCGCATGCGTTCGTGTCCCCGCGGTTCGCACATTGAGGAGACGCCAGCCCTGGAAAGGAAAGTGATGTCCTGGCGCGTTCGAGCACTCAATGTGCTCATTTATTCTAGCGCGTCCAAGTAAACGTAAATGCGGCACTGGCTCATGATACCGCCACTCTCGTGCCAGTGAAAAGTGAAACGAACGCGCACCGAGGCATCCATCCCGCAGAAACAGGCAATAGACCACAAAATAACGCTGGTCAACAAAACAACGCCGCACGCGTGCTCGGGGGCTGGGCTTCCTCGGTCACGTCATGCACACGTGGCCTTGCGTGCCATGACGTGTTGCTCTCGCACGGACGCCGGAGAAGGTAGGGAAGAGATTTGGCTTGCGAAGGCTACGCGGGCCAAGCGGCAAGGGTTTCGAGCTCGCCTCCTGGCATCATGGTTTCGCGCCGCATCAAAATATCGATTTTCTCAGCGCCTAATGAACCAATTGAAAAAAATTTTGTGGCATAATGCTCCTCATCGGACACACACCAAATGCCAGCGTCTAACTAAAATTTGTTATGGGGCCTGGTGAGGGGCCCTTTAAGGAGACCCCCTTCCGCTAGATGAGATTCATATAGTGTTTTTTTCGAAGCAGTTTCCAGCAGTGGCGTGGCTCTCTGTTAGAGCACCTGCTTACCAAGCAGACGGCCTGGGTTCGATTTTAATTCGAACGTAATATTTTTATTACTTTCTTATTCCTATCTTTCTCAATTTTTCGGTCAAGGAAAAAGATGTTGATTTTTGCTCACTACCAACGACACTGACAGCGACGCCGACACCAACACCGGAATTCTTTCGAAACGAGCTCGTTAACGCTTTCGCGTTAAAAATATTAGCGCCGTCGCGATTCTCTCTTGGAGTACTCGGGAGGATAGTGCTGTCAACACCGCTACAGGAGAGTTGCCTGTTGGGCGAGATCCGAAATGTTTAAAACTGAAGGAAATCATATAAAGTTGAAGGCCTCCGCCTCCGCTCAGGGGGGGCCCGTGAGCCGCAATCCGCACGACACGAGCCAGGAACACTGGGAGTAAGAACAGCTTTTAATTCACGACTCAAAAGAATCTCAACAAGCCTTCCAGGCCGGCACAATACGGCAGAAACGCATACAAGAAAGAGAAGGACCAAAGGCCCGGAACGAACAATTCCCGCAGACTGGCGGTCAACGGAACATACGATGTGAAACGTAAAGGCAGGAAAGCAAACGAACTCACATGCATATGTCAATAGAAGAGGAGCCACGGACTCGCCTTAGCGTACGCCCCAAACCGGCGAGGCCTCTGCTCTGCGGCACTAATGGAGGAAAACCCGGGCGCGTCGCGCGACCATCATCGCATCCCCATGTCCCCCGGCCGAAAAGCCAGCGGACTCGTCTCACCTCCCTTCTTATCGGTTAGCGTCGATCTGCCCCGCCCCCCTGTGGCTTTTTCCAACGCTGCCGCTCGTCACGCGCATGGCCAATGTAGCGTGTGTTATCCTTGCGCCTGCTTCCGGCGTGCGTGCTGCAGATAAGGGCCCGACAAGGCCCGACAACGTGGAAACAAGAAAACATGCGGGCAGTTTGCTCTAACTGGCCCAAAGCTTGGCACAGCAAAGCCCGGGCCTGTCAACGCTCGTTATGAAATGGTATGTGCAACATCTGATAGCACTTTATTACTGGTCAGGGTGTCGGAACGAAATGTTTTTTGTTACGGTTTTAGTTTCGTTCCACCGCAAAAAGTTCCGTTCCGTTTCTGTTCCGGAACCAAAAAAAAGTTCCATAACGTTTCGCAACGTTATTTATTTGTATGCGAAATTTTGAAGTTAGAGTAACGATAAAAATACACTAAAAGCTCGTTAATTCGAGCTCGGTTAATTAGAACTTACATTTAATTCGAAGTGACACAGCCCTATGCATTTATATGGCAGAAAACTCCCGATAATTCGAACGCGTCGGTATCTACTACGGTTAATTCGAACTGAGAGCCCCCCGGCTTTCGTCCCTCCTCGCAGAAATCGGTCCAGACTTATCACCTAAATTACACATTACTTTCATCTGTGTAAAACAAATGTAGTGATTGATTCCCATGTATGCTTTTATGGTTGTAAATGTCATCTGCCTGCTGCTGCTGCTGTATGGGTGGCTCGGCCCAGTCAGGCAATGTTTGCCTTTAGCCGTGTCTCCTTGGACAATTTCAATATTGTTCTAAATAAACTAAGAAAGAGAGACTTTAAATTTTGATTGTGTTAACTACGCCATGTTAATGAACGTGTTTTGAAGCACAAATAGCTTCGTATATTTTGGCATTAAGGCTCACTGCTCACGTGAATGCGGGTCGCTGCTTGTTTCTGGCGTATCACTGACTGATCAATAAATTCTGTTCGCTGTTAGAGCATGAACTTAATTTACGAAATTGCCTGCCACAAACGTGTAGTATCGCCTAATTTGCAAGAACGAGTCCGGGTGGCTTCTCTGGGTTCTCTCCGCACAGTGTGGCGCCATGTCAGTTCATTCTAGTGCCTGCCCGCTAATTCAAACTCCGCTTAATTCGAACAATTTTATAGTCCCATTAGAGTTCAAATTAACGAGCTTTTACTCTGTTGGATTTGTCGTATATTTACTCACGCTCTTCTTAAGAAAGTGGGACAGGGGTAGAACACGTTCTTGCCACGTTCTTAAGAGGAGCACAACTAACTGTACCACGAATTCCTACAAATCATCGCAAACCGGTGCCCTTCTAAGTTATAGCATACTTTTTGAAAAGTGAATTACGAATATTTTGAGCACGCTCAATACTTTGCGTCAAGGGAGTGAGTATGATCTCAGAAGCAGCCCGTCATCGATTGTACCTCTCATATGCGGGACCACTGTTCATATAAAACAAACTTGCGCGCCGAGAATGCCCTCTCCACGCTGTAATGTGTCGCGGGCACACGAAAGTCCACTTGAGTTAATATAAACATCTCTGGTTGCCACTGTTCTCGTTTTTCACACAATTTCAACTCATCTTTACTTTGGAATTCTTGCCTGGGGTATGCGCTAGTTCTGTACTCCGAGATGTGCATTATTGCTCACGTTGCATGACCTCAGTTGTTCCGGACTGTCAAGTTTCCGAGTGAAATGAAAAACGATAAAAAAATTTCGGTTTCACTCCGGAACGAAATAATAGATGACGTTTCGGTTACGTTTTCGTTCCGGTAAAAAATATCGTTTTTTTTTTCGTTTTTCGTTTTCGGTTTTCGTTCCGTTCCGATACACTGTTACTGGTCGTATAACGTCCGTCCACCTTCTGGAAGCGTTAACAAATTTTGAAAATATCTCGTAGAAGTGCCAGACTGTTGACCTTCAACTGCTATCTGCTTCTTGGTAACGATATCAACAACACTGTACCTAACCACAACTTATACCGTAAATTTTTCTTCGCGCCATGTGCTTTCGGTTATTGTAGTGTAATCACCACGCCTACCTGCGCACGTATAGTCAGTCTACTCGTGACAACCTTTAGATGCGAAGCAGCTCTTTGACTAGGCTGTGTAACGCTGTCCCTCCGTCCGTGCGTCCGTACGAACGCGCCGCAACGCGCTCCCCTCGCCGCAGGTGTGGGAGCGGTGCCAAGTAGGTCACGCCGCAGCTGCGCGTTGACGTCACGCTCCCCCCCGCAGTGCGCGCTGACGTCACTCTCTCCCTCGCCTGCCGCGCGCTCGCCGCAGCGCCCGCAGCGGCCGCCTGACGCGCGCCTAACGTACGCGTTGAAACATGTCTGTACGTGTCACCTCTCTCTCGCTTCACCCTCTCCACCGCTCTCATGCGCAACGCTGCTGCTTCGCATCCCATCAGGGTTCCCTTTGGGAAGATGGTGTAAATTTACTCGTGATTGAAAAGCATTTCAATGGTAATTTATTGTTTGCATGGACGTGTCGATTCGCGCAACAGGAGCGATTAGTTGTGGCATTACTGGCCACTGCCCTCCGATGTACTGTTACTCTCTTTGCAAGAATCAACAACGTACATCAACTATACTATACAGGCCTATGTCAAGCGGAAGTATCGATTGATTTTGCGCATGTGTGGGCAACTGCGACTAGTCTTCCACATATTCAAGAAAAGTGGTTCAAAATCTTGCGATCAGTTCCAGTCGATTCTTTGTTGCATAGAAAAAAATCCATGAAAAAAAAACAAGCTATGAAGAAAATTGCTGCGTTCGCGCGAACCTTCGGACCTTGCAACAACAGAAACTATAGATACAAATTAAACAAGGATCTCATAAAAGCTAAGGATTCTTATTATCGCCACCTGTCTTGTAATACGCAAAAAAAGGACACGTGATATAACTTGGAGAATAATAAACGGAGTACCCAATCCAAAAAGTTACGATTCTCCCGAGTTGGAAATAACTTTAAATGATAACGAAATCTCCGGCATTCCCATGGCTGAAGAATTGAACCAGTTGTTGATGAAAGTAGCGGCAACTACTATAAGCACCGAAGATGCGGGGATCACACATAAATGCCCGCAAGCTTTTTTTAGTGGCGCCAACAGATGTTGCAGATACTGTTGGGTTTCAAGTTAGTCCTGTGAAATGCGTGATTTATTTCATTGCGTCCTACATAACATGGATATTTAAATTGGTCTTAGAATCTGATTCTTTCCCTATAGTGCAACGAAAAAGGCCGAAGTGTCGGTCATATCCAAGAGCCATAACAAAAACGATTAGGCAGTTACAGGCCTATCTCAATACTGCCGCTATTCTCCAACAAAATTATTTTCTCTCGTCCTAATGGCTTCCTTACGAAATGCGATCCGCTAAAGGAATATCAAACATGGTTTCTGGAAAGGATTTCAACCGAAACCACACTGTTTGTTTAAAAAGAACTATCAATATTGTACTAAAAAGAAAGCGTAGTTCAGTGAGCGTTTATGAACTGCAGTAAGACATTTGACCGTTTACAACACACGACCTTTAAAGAATGAATTGTTGGGCGAGTTGGTATTCCATGTTTCAAGCAAAATGCGCGAAAAACGTGGACGAAGAGAGACGGGAACAGCACAAGCGCTTGTGCTGTTCCCGTCTCTCTTCGTCCACGTTTTTCGCGCATTTTTCTTGAAAAACGACCTTTAAAGAGTTCCTGGCACGCTTTTTGAACATGGTCCAAAAACGCTGCCGATCGGTAGTCGAGGCTCCCGAGAACATGCGAGCCAAATATTATAGCGCAGCACGCGGCCTGGAATTCACAATAAGTTCTCAAAGTCAGCTAAGGTTGCTTTCTCTTCTCTCGACAAATCACGCTACAAGCTGAAAAAGCATGCGTCACAGCCATTGTATTAGCCATTGGCTGATTTGAGCATGGCGTGCTCGGCCGTTACTGGGGCCTCCGCGGGAGGCCGCCGCGCGAGGCCGCGACTTGTCCACGCATGCGCGCGCGATTGCTCTGAAAAGCCGCGTATTCGAAAAAAAAGAACACAAGTGCTCAAGGTTACGAGGCACGCGTGACGTATTTTCTTTCCCCGTGCCATTCCTCTATGCTTAGCTTCCAGCACTTTCGTCGACGCGAGAGAAGAGAGAATGCAATTGCAGCGTGCGACAAATCTTTGTAACTCCGCTCGCACTGGGCAGATTCTAAAAATTCTCGCGGCGGTGAATTCGTGAGGCAATGAGCTCCTTTAGTGAATTCATTGCATGACTACTTGGAAAAGTGTTGCCGGGCACCTTTAACAATGTTGACGGCCTACGGTGTCCACGGAGTGGGTAATTCTTTTATGTGTTCATAGCTGCTTGATCGTACGCAGTGCGTTGTCATAGGCGATAGGATTCCCTCCGACAGAGCAATATTGTGATATGTCCCACAGGGCAGCATTTTAGACACCCTTCTGTTCGACATCTACATCACCGACACTATAGACAACCGTTCTATTTGCGGATGACACTAGCCTGTTTGTCTCTGATCCAGTCTCTGGCGAAGTCGTTCGTAACGCGTACGCGCACCTTTTGACATTTTCGGAATGGTCCAGCTGCTACAGCCTTAAAATTGATAATAAAAAATCGAAAGCAATCCTGTTCAGGACCAGGGGCAGACAGGTACCTTTATGCGACGAACTACTGCTTGATAATGCACCAATTCATATTGGTAGCGAAGATTAGGTACTTGGTATTTTTAGTTCTGTACTCATGTTGACATGTTGTCGAAATCCGAGGTACGTGTAATCTAAAATTACAAATTCATCAGGCAATGTTTGCTTCACAAAATAACTACTGCACGCTTGCGTGGGGCACCACTACAAATACTAACGTACACATACTCTTCAGCAGCGTGCACTCCAAATTGTAGCTAATGATTCAACCCCCCCCCCCCTCCTCCCACAACTTTGCCACTTTTCAATACATTTAACACCAAGTACCTGATATGTATGACTGTCTCCCGCTTCATTCATATTTACTTTCCTGTAACAAGTTCTCTTCACTTCTCAATTCACTTTCAGGACAACAGCGGCAGCTAAGTGACCCACGTGCCCTGGCCAAGATAAACGGCTTGTCCCGAAAAGGCCCACTTATTACGCAATGAAATCACTAGTATACAGTGTTCCTTCACTTGTCAATAAAGATGAAAACGAAGGTATTGACGTTCATGGCTTAACCCGCGATCAAATCCAACTGCATCTTTGCTTTTCAATGGTTCCATAACGCCTGTGCCAGAAAACAAGTGAATGGAACTATTAAACTGTTACTAATATATTCTTAGCTTTCTTTGTATATATTTGCATATATTGTAGTTTTGATTATCACATAAACTTGTGCTAATT
This sequence comes from Rhipicephalus appendiculatus, assembly GCA_030522465.1. Taxonomy (NCBI): domain Eukaryota; kingdom Metazoa; phylum Arthropoda; class Arachnida; order Ixodida; family Ixodidae; genus Rhipicephalus; species Rhipicephalus appendiculatus. The sequence continues at coordinate 44,915 of JALIZH010007179.1, forward strand.
CACTGCTTTTTACTATCTCATAACTGTCTATCGGCGACTGTTACCCACAAACAAAATAATGCAAACAATATGCGCTTACACATTTGCAATATCCAGCTGTATACTGTCCACAGTGCTGTGATAAAGGGCCCTAAGGCACTTTCAAGCTGTTTACGAGAGCTTTTCGCCTGAAGGGCCCCCAACAAAATGGAACGAATTCTCGGAAATAAAGATTTCATTGATTTGACTTGATTGATACTATACGAGACCAGGTCAGATCTTATACCTGTGAAAAGAACGCGCGTAGCACCAGGTGTTGAGACATTTTTCTTTAAGTTGCAGACAAGTACCTTACCAGTAAAACATGATTGAAAGATAGGGGATGTAAACATGCTCCCTGGGGCACACATTGTTTCCTATGCAAAAAACCGGATGCCATTGAACATGATTTTGTTGACTGCTGGAGTGGGGCCCTTTTCTCGGATATATTACAGCAAGCCTTCAAAAACGGAGTTACCGTTGAAACCATAAGGAAACCGGTTTCTCTCCGTTGAAAATGAAGCTGCTGTAGGCTACCTTACGACATTATTACGCTCCTGGGCCTGCATGGTATATGACCAATCGGAATGGCTTTACACAATGCAGATGTCAGACCTGTGTGCGATTATTTTGTGAATCAGTGTCTCGTTTTATTGAAATGCAGAGACTGTAGATGGATCTACTGAAGTGGGTGTTGAGGGTGGAACCCGAACATCCCGAAGCTTGCAGTCATGCAGTCAGCTAACAGCTGATGGTGCATCATTGCGCTGAATCATTGTACTGTTTCTTGGTTTATAATAATGAGAACTAACAGACAAAGATGCCAAGGAAAGTATAGGGGAAGCTATTAGAAGTAATTGTAATGTAAATGTGAAGAAAGTAAAGTGGACGAAAAGATAACTTGCCACCGGCAGGTCCCTGCCGGTGGCAAGTTATCTTTTCGTCCACTTTACTTTCTTCACATTTACATTACAATTACTTCTAATAGCTTCCCCTATACTTTCCTTGGCATCTTTGTCTGTTAGTTCTCATTAATACTGTGTTTAACAAAGCAAACGAGCCCTTCAGTTTATAATTCTTTCCTTCATTCATAACGAGGGTCTCGTTCTGGCAGACTTGATGCCTTCAGGTGGTATGCGAGGGATTATTAGTCAGCTGCCCGCTCGTAATAAGATCACGTACTACGTGACGCCTACTGGCAAAAAAAGAGTGTTCCACACTCGCCGTAATGGCAACAGGCGGCGCTGACTGACGCTCCCACGTTTAAGTGCATATATATACCCCATAAAGTGGACGGGGGGATGACCGCCACCGTAGCTCAGTGGTAGAGCATCGGACGCGTTATTCGAAGGTCGCAGGCTCGGTCCCTGCCGATGGCAAGTTATCTTTTCGTCCACTTTCCTTTCTTCACATTTACATTACAATTACTTCTAATAGCTTCCCCTATACTTTCCTTGGCATCTGTCTGTTAGTTCTCATTAATACTGTGTTTAACAAAGCAAACGAGCCCTTCAGTTTATAATTCTTTCCTTGTTTTATAATAAGTGCGTGAACACCTTTATGTGTGAGGCAAAAAAGAAGACAAAATAACTGACGATAGCGCAGAGGGTTATATGCCTGCTAGCCGTCGTCGTGGACAAAGAGATCGTGAGTTCGAGTCTAGTCAACGTAACTTTTCTTGTCGTTGGTTTTTTTTTCTTTGATACGTTATCGTGTTCGTTTCGCTCTCTTATTACGTAATTGACGTCTACGTGGACCCTGGTATAAAACAATTTCATGTTAAAAATACATGCACGTCGAAACAACGACGCAACACAACCCGTCCGGAAGCTCTTGCAACCGTCAGAAGGCATGGTTTTTGGCGGCGTTTTTCAATGGCCTTGAGCGCTCCAACGCATACACCAATGCACGGTTTTGCTCCTCAGAGTGCGTCGTCTTCTTTGCAAATCAAACAAACAGAATCGATGTTTTGGTCAATTTACCGTACCATAACCGCTAAGCAAACTTAATTGTAGCATGCTTTATGTTCGTATTTAAAATCACACACGTTATGAGAGGCAATCTGGTGCCGGTGCTCATACGATTCGAATAAGAGCAGTATACGAAGGTAACTTTCGCGAGGTCATTTCCATGGAATTTATAACGCACAACACTGCACCTAAGATATTTCATCATTTTAGTCTAACACTGTTTAACGCAGGCACTTTTGATCTCGATTAGGGCAGATCCGGACCGGATTACTTCTTAGCGATCAACAATCATCCCTGTTACACGATTCGAACTACTCCGGATCGAGTTTGGCGGAGACGTCTCGTCAGTCAAATCGCCATTTGGGATCCACATTGCGATGTCCAGATCTCGATAATCTTGATCCCCATGTAACGTGATCGCGGTTAAAAGGGACTGTGTGGTAGAACGTGATTCGGATCGAGCCTAATCCAGATCGGCCCCAATCAAGATCAAAATCTCTCGCGTGACACAGGTATAACCGTATCCCGACAAAGGATAAGAAACAGTGAAACGAGGCCTGCTTGAAGGAATCTTAGCTAGGGACCTAAAGCAACCCATCGTCATGTTTTGTTTTGCGAGGCAATATTATGTGCCAGGAAAATCTAGGATGAAAAAAAAAGAACTTTGAAAGCACGGAAGATTGTGATTGTCACGCGTAAACAATAATGATTCTAGCACTGCTTGTCTAACCACTTGGCTATACAGGCACCCTACCATAGCATAACATTGCCTTTTATAGTATAGTGTTACAAGGAGGCCGGAAAGAGAAGTGAGAGTGAGGAGATATGTGATTGTGAGGTCGAGGGGAGAGAGTAAAGCGCAGTAGAGAAACAATGAGAAAGAGAGAAACGGAGACCGAGGAGGAATCCGCGCCTCTCGAATCTAAACGTGTCGGTCGACGGGGAGTAGGAGCGGCGACAGGCCCATGCTTCGCTCTGCCATCATTTGCGCGATTTGGTCCAAAGTTGCCTCCTTTATTACTGTTCCCACACTTTAAAGATTTAAACACGCAACTCTTCAGACGCGGTATTGGCACCACTATCCTCCGGAGTGCTGTGAGATAATCGGGACTGGGCTAATATATTTTAAATGCGAAGCATTTGTTAGCGAACTTCGGCGACTTTGAGCGTATCTATCTATCTATCTATCTATCTATCTATCTATCTATCTATCTATCTATCTATCTATCTATCTATCTATCTATCTATCTATCTATCTATCTATCTATCTATCTATCTAACCGCCTACGACTTTGTGCTCTCCTGGCCGTATCGTTAATGGGATTAATACCAAATTTGGTATGGCATAACATGACTGTATGACGAACATAAATGGCTGGTCATATCGTGAAAATCATAACTAACTTCTCATAAAAAGTATGATTTACATGCCACGCTCATGGTGCGCTCGCGGCCGTTTCGTAGCTTGATATACACCGAATTTGGGATTGAGTGACGTGACTGTATGACGAGCATAAATGACAAGTGGTAATGTGGAAATCATGACATGTCATGTGCGACATGTCTTCCATGCCACGCTCATGGCGCCCTCGCGGCCATTTCGCTAACTTGATATACACCAAATTTGGGATTGAGTGACGTGACTGTATCACGAATATAAATGACAGGTGGTAATATGCAAATAATGACGTGCATGTCATGAACAACACGATTTACATGCCACGCTCATGGCGCGCTCGCGGCCGTTTCGTTAGCTTGATATACACCAAACTTGGTATTGAGTGACATGACTCTATGACGAACATAAATGACAAGTGGTAATATGGAAATCATGAGTTTTCATGTGCGACATGACTTGTATGCCACGCTTATGGCGCGCTCGCGGCCGTTTCGTTAGCTTGATATACACCAAATTTGGGATTGAGTGACATGACTGTATGACGAACATAAATGACAAGTGGTAATATGGAAATCATGACTTGTCATGTGCGACATGACTTGCATGCTACGCTCATGGCGTGCTCGCGGCCGTTTCGTTAGCTTGAGATACACCAAATTTGGGGAGCTATTCTCGCGGTGTCCACTTAGTGGAAATGTCCACTTCGGTCTCCATTGATTGGCTAAGCTCGGCGAGCAGCGCACCGCCTGTATCCGGTCTTTCTTCCGCAACGTCATTTTGACGACACGCAGCTTTCACAACTCTCGACACAAATGTGAAAGATGGAATGCGTTTCACTGCAACGAATGCTGCCCCCCAGAGATCCGCTTTTGGACGCACATCTCTGAGGCCGTGCATGAACTCTAATCGTGTTAGCCCTTGAATTAGGTTTAACGCGGCTGCCCGCCTCACGCACCTGGAAGGTCGGTACGCATTCCCTGCATCGTTCTTCAAACATCTCAACACGTTCATAGGCAAGCTCAGACTTCTCAAGTTTGTTTAAGAGTCCTGTTACTGTACATTTGGTCCACTTTCTTTCTTTTTATGCTGGGATTGTGCTGGCGCGTTCACTGTGTCGACGTGGTCACGAGCGCAATGACGTCACGGCTCGCCGCTTTTTGCAGTAACTGAATGCACTCCGCCGAAGTGGACATGTCCACTAGGTGGACAGCGCGAAAATCGCGCCCTTGGTATTGAGTGGCGTGACTGTGTGACGAACATAAATGACAAGTGGTCATATGGAAATCATGACACGTTATGTGCGACATGACTTACATGCTACGCTCATGGCGCGCTCGCGGCCCTTTCGTTAGCTTGAGATACACCAAATTTGGTATTGAATGACATGACTATATGGCGAACATAAATGACAAGTTGTAATATGGAAATCATGACATGTCATGTGGGACATGACTTGCATGCCACGCTTCATGGCGCGCTGGCCGCCGTTTCTTTAGGTTGATATACACCAAACTTGGTATTGAGTGACGTGACTGTATGACGAACATAAATGACAAATGGTAATATGGAAATCATCACATGTCATGTGCGACATGACTTGCATGCCACGCTCATGGCGTGCTCGCGGCCGTTTCGTTAACTTGAGATACACCAAATTTGGTATTGAATGACATGACTGTATGACGAACATAAGTGGCAGGTGCTAACATGAAAATCTTGGCATGCATGTTATCTACAACACCATTTACATGCCACGCTCATGGTGCGCTTGCCTCCAGTTCGCTAGCTTTATATACACCAAAATTGGTATTGCGCGACGTGACTGTAGGACGAACATAAATGACAGGTCCTAACACGTAAAACATGACACGCAAATTATGTAAAGCATGATTTCCTCCTTCCTGGCTGCTTCGCATTACATCGATTCCCACAGTGTGTGGGATCTGCCGGCTTTTGAATCATTCGTTCAATTGTAATAGGTCCCCAAAGTTCCACGTGATTTTCTATTCTTCAGAAGCAACCCTCAGTGGGAATGAGCCTGTAGAATTAAGATCATCATCACCTTCATGTATGAATCAGTGTCACGTAGTCTTTCTCCAGCAGCTGTGCCAGCGAGAATCGTGGACGGTTCCTGCGTTTCGCAAGGTATATTTTGTCTCAAACATTGATCGGGTACTTCATTAAGCAGAGCAGATGTGTGCATTGCTGTAAATGCATGCTGTTTCCACCTTTGAAGGAAAGTAACGAACGCTCAATTGTAGGTCATGGCCGTTGTCGTGGCTTGTACTGCTTTTCAATTTTTCGTTTTCTGGGCTCGTTTGGCGCTGGTGGAACTACAGTAGCGACAAAGATAGTATGCGAAATTTTAAAGTTGATGTTTCACAATTAGAATTATAACAAGTTACAAGAGCTGAGATATTATTCCGTGTGTCGAGTGTTTGTCAATCGAGTCACTTCAGCGCGCCTGGCAGCGATCTCACCGATGATCTAGCGGCGAATGCACACCTAGTGTCAGCCGAGGGCGTACCCCTGAATAGCGAATACGCGTGTCTTACTATTCGACATCACGTACACTGGAAATTTTAAATGCGAAGCATTTCTTAGCGAACTTCGGCGACATTGAGCGTATCTATCTAGCCGCCTACAACTTGGCGCTCTCCTGGCGGCATCATTAGTGGGATTTATACTAAAATTGGTACGACATAACATGACTTTATGACGAACATGAATGACTGGTCATATCATGAAAATCACGATTAACTTGTCATGAAAAGTATGATTTACACGCCATGACCGTAGTGCTACTGAGGCCGTTTTCTTAACTTGATGTATTCAAAAATTAGTACGATGAGACATTTCTGCAGGACCGACATAAATGACAGGTGGTAGTATTAAAATCATGACGTGCATGTCATGTACAACATGATTTACATGTCACGCTCATGGTGCGCTGACGGCCGTTTCGCTAGCTTGATATACACCAAATTTGGTATTGCGTGACGTGAATCTATGACGAACCTAAATGACAAGTGCTAATATTGAAATCATGATGTGTCATTTGCAACATGACTTGCATGCCACGCTCATGGCACGTTTGTGGACGTTTCGCTAGCTTGATATACACCAAATTTGGTTTTGAGTGGCGTGACTGTATGACGGAGCATAAATGACAAGTGGTAATATGGAAATCATGACGTATCATGTGCAACATGACTTGCATGCCACGCTCACGGCACTTTCACGGACGTTTCGCTAGATTGATATACACCTCAATTGGTATTGCGGGACGTGAATGTATAGCGACCATAAGTCGCTCGTAGTAACATGAAAATATTGGCATCCATTCCATCCACAATGACATTTACATGCCAATGTCATGGTGCGCTTGCGTTTAGTTCGCTAGCTCGATATACACCAAAATAGGTATTGCGCGACGTGACTGTATGACGAGCATAAATGGCAGGCCCTGACATGTAAATCATGACATGCATATTAAGGAGAAAGCCTTTATTGTCTTATGCTCACGTCCTTCCGTCCGTCCGCCCGTCCGTTCGTCCCTTCGGCCTTGCCCTGGCACGGTGCCAGGTGGCTGCCGGGGCGCGCAAACGGACGCCAGTCGCGTCAGACTCTACAGCGCTCGCGCTTTGCTGTCGTAGCGTCGCTGTGTCCAGCGTGTCCAATCATGCAAGGAGGGAGGCGCGCGCATCGCGTTCCATTCTGACCGACCCCGTCTCAATGGGCACAGGCGTTGGCGAAACACACTTTGGAATTTACAAAGTGTCCGTCAATTTAAGCTTTGGGACGCGAATGGCGTCTGCACGATGCGCAAAGCGCGAGACAACGAACGCATGCGAAACGGAGGCAGATTGGTCTCGCGTCTCGCTGTGATTCGCGGTAAAAAACTTAAAATGCCCCCACCTCCCCGAAGGGAATCGTGAGGAAATGCGAATGCATTTCGCGCGCGCTTCACTCCATTTATATATACGTGCGAGTGAGCGGACGGGAGAGTGGGGCGCAGGGAGGAGAGAGAGCGAACGGCGAGAGAAGGAGCGGCGAAGCAATGCACCTACCCTCTCCTAGACTCTCTCCACACACGCGGGAGCTCCGCCGAGCTCCCGCGATGCGAGCGCCCTCACACACCAGAGCGCGCTCCTCCTCTCCACTCACTCTCCGCTACTCCGCCCGCACCACCAGTTCCGGTTGCTAGGGGCGAGGATAAGCGCGCGCGCCCGCAGCTGTTGCTATGGGAGAGGGAGTGAGAGAGGAGAGACGCGCGGACAGCGACAGACGCCTGACATGCCCCGACTAAGAAATGCATTCGCATTTAAAAAGAAAACAAGCACACATTCCGTTTGTATGCCATCCCACTAAGAGTTAAAAAAAAGGACATAACATAGTCAGTCGAATGGGCACACGCTTTCGCCGAACACACTTTGGAATGCACAAAGTGCCCTTCAATTTTATGAACAGCATGATTTGCTCCTTGCTGGCTGCTTCGCATTACATCGATTCCCACAGTGCGTGGGATCTGCCGCTTTTTTATGACAGTGAACACGCGAGCACGTGGCCTGCGCGCTCCGGCGGCTTCTTGCGGCGCGTTCAAGCGGGACCAAGAGCAAGCACAGCCTCTTTTCGCATCATCTAGTGGCGAGCAAAACAACCGATCACTGGTGGTATGCAATCGGCGCCTAGATTGCAACCCCCTCCCCCCTTCGAGGCACGAGGCCTAATAATGACTGGTTGTTTTGCTCGCCACTAGATGACGCGAAAGGTGGCTGTGCTTGCTCTGGCTCCCGCTTGAACGCGGTTCAAGCAGCCGCCGGAGCGCGCGTGCCGCGCGCTCGTGTGTTCCCTTTCATAAGAATTGACAGTGTACGACAGCAGTGCCCTGACCCCCCGTATTGTGTGTGTGGGAGACGGGGCAGGATAAACGCGATTACCGCGCGCCGCACATCACATCAACAAAAGTCGGGAATGATGCAGTTTCTTGTCACGTGCACGCCGGATTGTTGTGTAGCACGGGCAAGGCCTCGACGAGCTCGTCTCCCTGACACTTTTCAATATTGAAGTGAAGTGGAGACCCTCGAAGCCTTGCATCTACAGTGCAGGGCTTTTGAAGCACAGCGGGTGGAACGATAAAGCTGCTTCTAAGTCAATGGGCTGGTCACAAGGAGGAAACGCACGACAACGCTGACATACAATATTTTAATGCCGCATTTTCCCCTCACACATGTGCATGCAATCAGCCAGTTAATTGAACATGTCAAAATAGGTAAACGTTTATCAACTTCGAAACCCCGAACGCAACAAGCCTAACTCTTTATTATATAGCAGGATAGACGCCGAACTAATACAGCGTTCAACTATAGTCTCATCCAGATGTGTGGCAAGAAGTTACGAGTGCAAGGGAAAAAGCTGTGCCATTTCGTGAAGTAAAACCTATAAGTAGTAGCAAAAATGACCAGCTTACCATTTTATTCAATGCTAAAACATGAAAATGGTTGGCCATGAGCGTTCATTTCTTCGGAAAGCAGCTTGTGCCAAAACGAAGTGTCACAGTTCTGTAACAACACTTAAATAAGCTGCCAAGTAATGAAACTTTTGCATTGAAAAATTGCGATACGGTTGTAGACCTTTTTAGAGAACCAGACTTTAATTAACATCAGGGCGTTTTATATGGGTGTGATAGATTTACTTTATTCACTTTCACAGTTGGATTTATTGCGTAGCGTTGAGGTAGCTATTCAGTAGTACGGAAGCACAGCTCCTTAAAATGTAACTGGAATTCATGTTAATGAGTTCTTGGAGCCTTTAGCTCTGTATTTAAAGTGTACCTTTGCAATTTGGTACGGACAAGCGTACCTGCAAGAGCAAGGCGTGTGTATCGGGTGTGCCCTAGCACCACGGCTAAGGGATCTATACTCTCACGTGGTCGTGACGTTGACGAAGACAGCAGTAGGCTTCTGCAAAGTGAAACTCTTTATTCGGCCGAACTTGTGGCCGCGCAACGAAAACTCAAATTAGAGCAAGCGATGCACGCTGTACGCTGATATCGGCGCACAGAGCGTCGGTCGTCGATAAACTGGGCATCGGTGGGACGCCCCGTCTTTCATACATCATACGTGGAACTTTGCAGTCTTATCACTGGTTGTCGCAGAAGCTCTGGAATGAGCTTGAGTGTTCGCGTCTTGCGCGCAATCTTAACAAAATGATATTCTACAATCGTGAAGCTTCTCGAACACTGACCCCCCGTATTCTGAAACAAGCGTCGACTCGAATTTCCGCCTTTCACTTGACTGACCCCCCGTATTCTAGAACGTCCCTTCACTCAACGCTTCACCTTGACTTGAGAAAGTCGATAGTAGCGCCGTCTCTAGGCAGAGCAAGTAACTGCGTATCAGCAATAATCTGCAGCGATTCTTGGGAAGCGCATCGTCATTTTCAGTCGAGCCGCGGCGCAGAGCTCAACTGTGTCAAGTGAAGGACGAAATTCGAGTCGAGGAGCACTTGTGAATACGGGGGTGAGCTGAGCAAAGCGCCACCGGTCGACTTGAAATGACTCAGCGGTTCTCAGGAAATGATGCCGGCTATCGCTCATGTGCAATGAATATTTTTGCCGAAGGGTGGATTTGCCATCGACATTATTGAGTCAAGGTGGAGGGCCGAGTGAAGGGACGTTCGAGAATACGGGGGTGAGGCGCGGTCTGCGCCGAGCGCGCCGAGCATTGCTGACAGGCTTTGTGGGAGTAAACCGAATACAGTGAAATCACGGTGATACGATCCCAGCTCATACGAAGTTCGGGGTGATACGAATTTTTCTTTGGTCCCGGCCAAGGCCCATTGGCCTGCAATGTAATGGAGTACGGTTGTTGCGAACCGATTTCCCCCCCCCCCCCCCGTAACGTTTGATACGAATGTACGCTACCACCCTGGTACGAAGAGGTGTTGTCCGCGCTGTCACGGAAGACGCGCCAAGCACGTGCGAGCGCGGGAATGCAAGCGCGGGCAGGTGCGCCGCACCGCCAAATTGTCAGAATCACGTTGTAAGAAAAATACTTTTCTTATGGTCAGAATAAACCTTCAGAGACGCGTCACGGACTCTGAGATTGTGTGCCGGAATCTGTCAGGTTCTAGTGCCTCCGTGTGTCCTCGCGTTTAGATTACAGAGGGCATTTGCGCCGTGCTCCTTTTTTCCAACGCGCCTACGCGGGCTGCTGTCGTTGTACTGCGTTTACAAGTGCCTGCCTCGTACATCAGACATACTATGAAAGGTGGACGAGGACCGAAAGAAGGCGCGAGGACGGTCTTGGCGAAGGAGTCAGGCCTCACAACGTCAACATGCGACTGTTGAGATCGCACTTGTCCGGGCATGGCCGCAAAGCCCCCCCCCCCCCCCAAAAAAAAAAAAAAAAAAAAAAAAAAAAAAAAAAAAAAAAAAAGAAGAAATATTCCCAACACCTCCGCGATAGGACCGTGGTTCTGAAATTTTGTGGCCTTGATCTATCGCGTCAAAGCGTTTTTTCCGTTACTTTCGTCGCAGTACTTCATTGTCATGCGAAAAAGCATACTAAAATTTCGAAGGGGCTACTGCTGTCACGGGTCACAGCGCACCTGGTTCATTAATTAAACACGCGCGTACGGGTTCTATATTTACGAGTGCTGGTATGATTGCCGACATCTAAAAACTTAACTGAAAATCATTCAAAGTTCTTCCTGACATTGCTGCGGCCCAGAAAAAGAATAAATGAAAATGTACGCCAGCTTTCTTTTGTCGCATGCTAATTTTCCATGCTTTCTTGTGATACGAATTTCGGATGATACGAATATTTTTGTGGTCCCATGAGATTCGTATCACCGAGGTTTCACTGTACAGCCAAATTGGAACAACAAGCGCCCTTCTGAAAAGGCATCGCCCCGATGCTTAAAACCAAACATGTAATAAAAATACATGGAACAAAAAAGAACAGCAATAATGCAAGTAAAACAAACTTGAGTCCACAGGTTCGTTAACCCACGCGTAGAAAGGTTTAAGGCGAACCACACGCACAACCGCGGGAAGTGCCCGGCGTCGCTGAGAGTTCATGATGCCGTCGAGGACAACCTCGTTTTCCTCGACGTACCATCGCAGAAGTTTTTCACTAATTCCACGTCTGCGTATTGGTGTCCAGACCCACACACGGTCACCGGGCTGGTACTCCATCTGGCGTCACCGAAGACTATAGTGACGGCTGTCGATGCTCTGCTGGTTTTTATATGCAGGCGGGTGAGCTGTCGAGCTTCTTCGGCACGTTGCAAATAAGTGGCGATGTCGAGATTGCCTTCTTTGGTGGTTGCTGGCAGCATTACGTGGAACGTCGTTGCCGGGCTCCTTCCGTAGACCAACTTGTACGGCGACAGCTCCGTCGATTCTGGCACTGCCGTGTTGTATGCGAAGGTCACGTACGGAAGAATGGCATCCCATATTTTGTGCTCGACGTCGACGTACATGGCCAGCATGCCGACGATGGTCTTGTTCAGACGTTCGGTGAGACCATTGGTCTGTGGGTGGTAGCCGGTGGTTCGGGCGTGGTTTGTTTGGCTGTATCTCAATCTCACCTGTATTAGCTCTGCACGAAGGCCGTACCTCTGTCGGTGTTGAGGGCCTCTGGGGCACCGTGAGGCAGGACAGTGTCTTCAACGAAGAAGTTCGCTACCTCGGCGGCACTGGCTCTCGCTAGGCCCCTTGTTTCGGCGTAGCAGATGAGGTAGTCGGTAGCGACGACGATCTATTTATTCCCGGAAGTCGACGTAGGAAACGGCGCCAGTAGGCCCATACCGATTTGCTGAAACGGTCAGTGAGGTGGGTCTATAGGCTGAAGAAAGCCTGCTGGTCTTGTCGGCGGTGTCTTGCGTCACTGACAGTCTAGGCGTGTCCTGACGTAACGAGTGACGTCGGCAGCAAGGCGTGGCCAGCAGTACTTTTCCTGTATTTTGCGAGTGTGCGGGAAACACCCAGGTGTGTAGCCGTCGGTTCGTCGTGCAGGGCCTGGAGGGCTTTCGGTCTCACTGCTGAAGGAACTACGAGAAGGTGTTTGGCTCGAAGCGGCGAGAAGTTCTTGTTTAGGAGAACTCCGTTTCGCAGGAAGAACGACACCAGTTCTCTCTTAAATATTATCGGAACAGTGGCGCTCTTACCCTCGAGGTATTCCTCTTAGGCCCCTGAGTTCCAGGTCGGTTCGCTGTCGCTCGGCGAAGTCGTCGGTACTCATGGTTTCCAAGAAGCAGTCATCATCGTGGTCGTCCTGCAGCGGTGGTTCGACGGGGGGCACGAGACAGGCACTCGGCGTCGAAGTGATTTCTTCCGGACTGCTACTCCGGAGGCTCTCGCCTTCGGAGTAGCAGCTTGTTGTCGGCGTTGCCGCTTTGCCTTTCGCGGGTGAGATCGCGTTCACGATTGTTTTCATCCATGGCAGAAAGAGAATGTGTGGTCTGGAACACACTTATTCTTCGTCGTGATCAGCGTCAACGTCATCGTCATGGCGTATAATGGTTATCTTGCATGTGCTTTGCTGTGATTGCAGCATCATCGTCATCGCACTAGCGTGGCTACGGCGTACAATGGGGGGAACGGAGGGACAAGGCTCGTTCATAAGATGCTTCGCATCTAAAATCACTTGACACAGGCTTAAGATATAGTAATAACTGTGAAAGTAGGAGAATGGTGCGAGTGGCTCGTTTTGTGTATGACACGCAACTAATGAAAACCACCAGACAATTCGGCCAAGCAAAGCATGGGGGGACGTTATTTGTGATTTCTCAACTGTATTGTAATGCTTTTCACGTAAGTTGAAAGAAACTAAAGTGGAAGAAAAATCACCCTTTTCGTTCGTAGGATCCGAACCCAGAATGCTCGATTTACGCGTCTGATGCACTGCCGTTCGAGCTACAACGGAGCACGCTCCCTCCTGTACTTTTTTGTAGGGTACTTATGTGTGTTCGGAGTATTACCTGGGAGTGTTGGCAAGCGCCACTCATAGCCCAGGTGGCGAGAGTAGAACACTGTTCTTTGCCAGAAAGCGTCACAGGGCACGTGATCTTCGCACGAGGTGGCGAATGACGAAAAAGCATGTCTTATGAATTGTGTGTGCTTTTACAGCCCCAATGAAGTATGCCGTTTCCTCCAACTGATTAGGCAAGAAAACTTGGAGGACGGTTGAGCTTCACCTTGAAGAGGAGAACGCGATAGCGTAATCGGGTCCCGTGCACATTGCCTTCAACTATGGCACAAGGAAAGGAACGTTCGTGGGCGTAACATTGGCCGTTTCAAATTATCCTAGAAGGTCTGCTGGATGTACAGTTGCTTAGTGCCCACTACGCCATAATTTTTGTTTTTTTTTGCTAATTGGTGAAGTACAAACTGCTCGTCTGTAAGGTGCCACGTGCGCTTGCATAGCTTCACCCTTCGTCATGGGTTAGCACCTTTAAACTAACCACTCAATGGGTAAATCACTTGTGTTGACGCTTGGTGCGATTCTAGGATTCTTCACGCAATATTAGATTCCTTTCACTTGATGACGTTCATATAGTGTTGGTTTTTCCTAAGACGTGTCAGGTAATGACGCGGCTGCGTGGCAGAACACTTGCTTGCCACGCGAACGGCCTGGGTTCGATTCTCACTTGGAACCAAAAATTTTAGGGGCGAAGCACCTTAAGTCCCCACAATGTCCCTCCGTCCATAAACCGCCGTCCCGCGTCTGCAGCAGATGTAGCGCAGGTGCATGTGAACAAACCGAAACATCTGTGAACAACAAAAAGGTTAACAAAAGGCTGTTAAACAGAACAAAATAAAAGGCCACAATACCGTAAAAACATCGACATTTAACCACCCATCAATCAAGCCATATGACCGAACAGAAGGTAAAGAAGACTAAAATTAAAGGCTGGTATCCACAACAAAACAGAAGGCCACAACACCATAAAAGCGGCAACGCCAACAAACTGAAGGCGCAGCAAGCGGCGGCTAAACGCCAGAAGCGCTGTCTACCGGAGGTGTAGAATTCGTGAGCATGATTGGCGCGTTATATTATCGCCCAACTTCGTCTGTCATCATACAGGATCGCGTCTCAGAATGCTTCGACATGTGCCGCGGAGTTAGGCAGGGAAACCCGCTCTCCCCTGCGCTCTACGTGCTCGCGTTCGAGCCGCTTCTGCAGAAACTTTCCTGTGACAGCAGGCTTGGCAAGTGTCCCCTTCCACCGGGCGCCCCCTTCACTTGCGCTGTTTGCTTACGCAGACGACTTGTCCATTACTGTAGCGGGCGAGGCAGACCTGCCACGTGTTGGACGTGATGGACAGTTACTGCAAGGCAAGTGGCGTGAGAATTAATCGGTCGAAAAGTGCAGTAATGTACTTAAACTCAGTTCCAAGTAGCGCGCAACCAGTACACGGCTTACCCGTGAAGGCTCGGTTGCGTATCTTAGGTTTCCACTTCGAACCGGGAGGCCCCACTCCTGAAAACTGGCAGATAGCTCAAGACAAGCTTGAAGCCAGAATTCAGGAGCTCAGAGCGCTCTCATGTCCGCTGACTGCGAGAGTAACAATCATCCGATCGTTAGTCTTTTCGTTCCTCACTTATGTGGCTTGTGTTATGCCGGTCGCGAAGCATACCCAGAAACGTTTGGAACAGCTTCTCTTCCGTTTTCTGTGGAGCGGGTCATGTATCAACGTGTCGCGTGTGGTGCTCAAGCTGCCCAGGGATAAGGGAGGACTCGGAATTCCCGACCTGGGCATCATGGCCAGCACGGTTCACGTTAGATGGACCCACGTAGCGTTAGACTCGGACATGACACTCACTCGAAGCTTCGCATCGTTTTTTCTCAGCACGCGTTTACGGCAGTTTTCGGGGGGGGGGGGCGCGCCTCTCTCTCATTGCGTGCCTCGCGCGGCAACTCCGTCCCCCTTTTACGCGGAGGCAGCTAAAACCCTAGCAGAAATTAAGCGCGTCAATCCCGACTGCGAGATAGTCGAGGTGCAACTTCAGTTAGTCGAAATACTAACCCCGGCACTTCCCGAGCACTACAAGAGGTTTGACCTGTCCCGGCATAAGCCGAGATGGAAGCTCATAACTGCCAGCTTTCTCGACGCCAGGCGTGCTACTTTTATGTATCGCCTGGCAAGAGGGTGTCTGCCCATTATGTAAAGACCCTTCACAACCACCACCCAAAGGGGGGTTCTGTCCATTCTGTCAAAGTCGAGAGGACCCGGTTCAGATCTTCTGGCAGTGCCCTATTCCAAAAGCCCTGCTCCAAAGAATAGCTCATTTGTTTAATCTCCCGGGAGTTCCGTATCTCACAGTTAGATATCTCAACCCTTTTCCTTCGCACGCGGTCAACCAGTTCGTACTCCTTCTATAGGTCTTAATTTGACCTCTAATAAAGTTGTTTCTCTCTCTCTCTCTTCTCGTCGAGTGCCTATACCAAGTCTGGTTGGCGCGCTGTGCGGCCGTTTTCGGTGGAAAGGTCGCAGGCCTTCAAGAAGTACTTGCAAAAGTACGGAAGGAGGTCTGGTTCCATCTCTCCCACGAGCGGTACCGCCTAGGCGCTAAGGAGTTTCTCGGAAACTGGCATCGGCCGGCAGTGATTTACAGTGAGTCAGGAGGGACACTAACCATTAAATTCTAATGGCTTGCCTACGAGCAACACGACTCGGGGAGTCGTCCTTCTTCTTTTGCATGATTTGTTTACGCCGGGCGCAACTTGTTTTCGCCGGCGCACGCACCAGCACTCCGTCCACCTTTGCTTGACACGAACCCGCTTCGGCGCGCGCTCTTTCCCTCTCCCCCCTCGCTCGCCTCCGAGCGAGAGGCCCTACCACTTTTCGCTCCTTCTCAGAACGGGCATCTTCTGCTTCTCTTTTTCACGGCTCGCATGTTCGCCGCGCCTCGCGCGCTGGTGCGATGGTTGTTTGCGTACTCGTCCACATCGGACGGGAGCCTCGGCGGCCTCAAACTGCCGAGGTGGTTCGGATCGGCTGCAGCTCCCTACGCAGCGACTTCGGATGTTGCGGAAAAGAGCAGCCCCCTTGCATGGGTAAGGTACCAGACTTCTCGTTGGCGTGGGGCCACGAGACTTGTCGCGTCTGCTCGGCGCTTCGCGCCGAGCGAACGCGACACCCTTTTCCGGGTAGGACCGTCTGCCGAAAACTAAAAACTCCCGCCCTGTGACCCGGGCCGGGAACCTTGCCGGGGAAAACGTGTTGGATGATGAGGGGTCGATGAGTATGTAAGCTCTGGGACGAGGCGCGTTCGGGATGCCGACTCCCCCTCCCTTCTGACAAGGGCAAGACTACACTGTCATAAATATATAAACATTTATAGTCATTTAAATCATCATTTCACGGATAATTCACGATTCCGATGCACACTGCTTCGCCCCATCATCAGCATTCACTTCCTCTATATGCCTTGATTTTTTTTTCATTCGTTTTATGTGCGCCTTCCTCCATTTTTCGGTCACGGACAAGATAATGATTTTTCGCTCACAACCAACAATGCCAACGCCGACGCCGACGCCGGGATGTTTGCGAAACGAGCTCTTGAACGCTATCGCGCTAATAAACGCTCGTGCGCTACCTACTGCATGAAGTCTGCCAGGACGAAGCCCTTTCTATGACAGTAGGGAAATGGTGCGCGGGGCTCGTTTTCTGTATCATACACAACTAAGGAAACCGACACACAATCAAAACACAGAAAGCACCGCGGAAATTGTGATCTCTTAACTGTATTGTAATAATTGGAACTTGAAACCAATTCATATCACGTAACACATCACATCAGAATGTAACATCACGTAACAACTAGTGATATGACTGAATATCGAGTCACATCACGTTAGAGTAAGTCACTTGAGTGAATTGCTTAACTGGTCACAAAACATGTTGCCGCCACGAACCACGCAATAGCTAGTCACATGACTAAAATAACAACATTATGTAAGAGCTTGCCACATGACGTGTTACCGGCAAGACTACGTGACACGCGCGTAGTGTGTGGCATCGGATGAAACCGAAGAAGGATAGCCAAGTACTAGTAATACTAACCACAGTTACCTAAACATTTCGACAGAAATTTGTCTGGCTGGGTGGAATATTTAAGAGGTTGAAATGGCTCCAGCCAAGTTTATGGAGAGCCCGACATTTTGGGACCGGCGGTGAAACAAGACGAGGAGATGCTGCCATGACCAACCTGGTCACCCCCCTGAGCAAGTGACCGAATCAGTCCCGAAATGTTTGGCTCTCTATAAACTTGGCTGGAGCCATTTTAACCTCCACTGTTAGTACTATTGGCTCGAGCACACAAATCCTGTCTACGGATTTTTTCATCGCAAGATTCCATCTTCCCCTTCCTGCCGTTTTTTGGATTAGCAAAAATTTAGTATCATCAGCAAAAGCTCCCTTGTTGGTTCCAGCCTTGTGCCACTAGTGCAAGCTGTGCTTTTTTGCCACCCTTCAGTGAGAACACCGTCGTCAGTTGTAAACGTCGTGCAAATCAGTGGCGCTTTATTATGGGATTGTGCCGCAGACTGACCGTGCGGGGTCATACGGGGGGCCAGGGGATAAGGCGGTGGTGGGCTTGTCTTAGATTCAGTGGTCATTAGAGTAGGTAGATTCCGGTTGGGCAACCACAGGGCTATAGAAGCCTATGCGCCCTCCAACACTCATCGAAAGTTCCGTAACCAGCTTTGCATGGCGTTGATGTTGCGAGGCCAAAAAGACAGTGGAGCTGTTTTCCGTTTGTAGCGCTATCATCATCAACCTTCATCATCGTCATCATTTTACTAGCCACCGCACCGCGCCTCTCGTGCAGCTCATGCTGAGCTCGAGCCGCGAGACAGTTAGAACGGGGTTCACGCGCCTGGCGGAACTGGACGCCGGCAGTTGCCGCCGCTCCGTTTGGCCTTCGCTCAATAAAGTGGCGAGACAGCGGCACGACCACGTTGGCCGCCTTCACGACGACGTCTCTCGTCTCTGTCCATCGCTACAGTGGTGACCCGGACAACACGCCTTTCCACGAGCGGCCACTGCCATGTTTCGACGTCCCTACCCGCAAGTGCCGCCGTTCAACCCGGTCTACCCCCGAGTGTGGTTTAAGCAGCTGGATGCCATTCTCATGGTGGATGGCGTCACCGCACAACCGGAGATGCACGCCGTCCTGCTACACGCCCTCCCGGTTGAGCTCCGCCATCTCGCGGCCGCGTCGACATCCAGCCAGCAGCCATACGACGACCTCTGCACAGCGGTGCTGGCCTCCTACGGGGAAACCTACCGCCCGCTTCCGATGAGCCGCGAGTTCCGGGTTTCCCCTCCGTCGACTCGAGCTCTAAAAGCCAGCCCGCAGCTCTCCCTTTACTACGACTTTTCTTCCCCGGCTACGGCTCCTCCTACCTTGGGTCCGGACACAGGAGCACCCATTCCTGCGCCCGACCACGACGACCAGGTAGAAGACACCCCTGCGTTGACCGACCTTCCCGAGGACCTCCCCGAGGGTCCCCGAAGGTACGAGGGTCCGTCCCGCATGCCTGCCACTCGCCCGTCTTCCCCAACCTCGACGGCTCGCGACGCCTTGAAGACGTCAGACAGCAGTACGGCTACCTTGCCGCACGCCCTGGAGTCTGACACGGCCGCGGACGATCTCCCACCCGCTGTTCGCCCACCAATTGCGGAGGCGTCGCCGTCGACAATTACTAACGAACGCGAGCTTCCGTCGACCGCATCGCTCTGCGTCATTTGCCAGCAGCGACCAGCCTCGCCCTCGCAGTCTGCCGCAGCCGAAGTTCCAGCCCCCCAACCAACTACGGCCGAACTTCAACGACGCGGCAACTATGGCTGACGCGCCTGAGGACGACGTGCCTGGCCCTGCTATGGCAGAGCAGACCAATCTTGTCCCATCTATCATAGAGGAAGCCATTGACCATGCTTATCTGTGCACCAGCCCTCGTGCGCCGACTATCGAAAGTCGTTCCACGTGCACAGGTGCGCCGACCAACCCTCCTCTAGAGTGCACGCCTGCAGTGTTCCATGGCATCCATCCTCCGGAACCGTTGACGCAGGCCGGCAGCCACCAAAACGGGTGTCCACAATGCAAACGCGCTCGTCACAACGGCAACGACGCCCAATTCGACCCCATCTCTATCGCACGTGGCTCTACGTCGACAAAACCACCGCACTCGTCGTCAATCAAGACGGCATTTTTTCACCCGATCTCTTACGCTGCCACGCGGTGCAGGCAGGGTCTCTGATACGACTCCAGCGTCTACGTCTACCCGACGCACTGGCCACCCACTTGCCTTGCACCTCAATACGCGCTGTGCACGTGGTGCGGTTGTTCAAGACCGACGTCGCTGCATCCGTGGACTTGTGTGCCATTTCCAGCACACCGAACGCCCTACAACGCCGAGGTTGGTGTTGCGCCGACACCGCAGTCCACACCAGCACCACCGACCCGCTTCCGACGTTAGCGACGAAACCGACACATCTACGGGCACCTTTGTCAGCCGCGTCCGATCGAGCCGCCTGGTGCGCTCTCGAACAGTCACACCAGGTCATCGTGGGACCCACTTGTCTATAACCACAGCGCTCCGGTGCCTTCTCCGTCCGGTGCTTTTTTCCCCAGTGCCGCCCGCCGGAACAACTGTAAAGACCCTGCGCCTCCACGTCGACGACTGGACTACCCACGGACCCTTTAGACTTGCGTTGTCAACACTTGTATATACGCCGCCATAGTTTTTCATTACGGGTTCATTTCTGCAGGGGGAGTATCTGTAGCGCTATCATCATCAACCTTCATCATCGTCATCATTTTACTAGCCACCGCGCCGCGCCTCTCGTGCAGCTCATGCTGAGCTCGAGCCGCGAGACAGTTAGAACGGGGTTCACGCGCCTGGCGGAACTGGACGCCGGCAGTTGCCGCCGCTCCGTTTGGCCTTCGCTCAATAAAGTGGCGAGACAGCGGCACGGCCACGTTGGCCGCCTTCACGACGACGTCTCTCGTCTCTGTCCATCGCTACACGTTATTCGATTGTTTGTTTAAGGTTTCGCTATAGTTTTCCCAAGCTATTTAATATCAAGTTTTGCAAAGTTCGGTAAGTCATATCAAGCTGTAATTGTAGCAAAGCCTTGGAACTTTGTAATGGTGCTCCCTCTACAGCGTCTCATTAGCGGGTGGTCCTCCTGGGAACGCCGCTAGTGCATGGAGCCTCTGCTCTGCGGCTTAGGCGCATCGCCGCCGACGGCTGTCGAATAAACACCGTTTTCAATTAAAGGAGAGTGATGTGCCCTCCAAACAATTTTGGTCCCCATTTGATGTCCCTGGCACTTCGGTCCCGTACTCTGCCATCTGCCATGCCTCAAGATGCTACCCAGCTAATGCCTCCTCCCACACCGACCTCATGTCCCGGTGTCCCTCGTATCAGCGACCCACCTGTATTAAGGCGATAGCCTTTAGTGTCTCATGCTCACGTCCGTCCTTCGGTCCTTCCGTACGTGCCCTGGCACGGTGCCAGTTGTGGCCTCTCCGCCTCACACTCTCTCAACAACCACTTTATGGCACAGCGTCTAGTTGCAGCGTTCGAGTTAGTCGGATCAATGGTCGGATGGATCCCACGAGCACGTATCTCTCTCCCTCACTCTCTCTCAGCAATCACTTGGCCTCTCCCCCTTACACTCTCTCAGCAATAACGCGGCCACCGGGGCGCACTGACGTACGCCGGTCGCGGCGGACTATACATCGCTCGCGTTTTGCTAGCGTAGCGTCGCTGTGTCCAGCGTGCCTACTCATGCAAGAAGGGAGACGCGCGCGCCGCGTTCCAGTTTGACCGACGCCGTCTCAGCGGGTACAGGCTTTCACCGAACACCCTTTGGAATTTACAAAGTGTCCTTCAAATTTTTCACTGGCGTGGATGGTACCGCCGTGTAGACTGGCTCGCAATTTATGAGCGCGTCAGCGTCTTCAATAAATGGGACTAGGGAAAAAGTCTGACCAACTTGCTTTCCTACCTCACGGTTGTGGTCAGCCTGTGGTACGAGCGCGCATCAGATTTCAGGGCGTGGACCGACTAGAGGACCGCCATTATCAATGTGTTTGGCCGCTTGCCGTTCGTAAGCTGCATGCCGAACAGCGTCTACGTGAACCAGCCCAGCCGCCCGGTGAATCCTTAGGAACTACCTCAAATACATGCTCGACCTGAGCAAGGAAGTCGACGCCACTGTGTCGGAATCTGAAAAGATCAGGCAGAATATGGAAGGCATCCAGGACGATGCCTTCTCCATGGTGCTTGCTAAATACTCCATCACAGTAGCACATGTCCTAATGCCACGTCAAAGCTGCAAGGAGCTGCACCGGCAGCGGTCGATGAGCCTTCCTTCACGACGCGACGCCAAGCTCGCTGGTTTGTCTATCATATCTGACCACTCCGTGTGGCTCGCTGAGGTGAAGTCATTTGTGCGCGAGGAGATCGCGCTCCAGTTCTCTCTCCTAGACATTGCTCATTCGCAGCACGATCAACAGCCGTCAACCACAATTCTGCCTCGATTCTGCCAAGAAATTGAGCAAGAAATCACGGAGGTCAAGCCTGAGTACTACCAGCGCCCTCCGGCGCTTGCAACGCTGAGTTACGCTCACGTTGTCGCAAGGATGCCCCCAGTATTCCCAGCGGCTGCCCCGCTCAGTTACGCCGAAGCCGCCACTAGACTTCTGTCCTTCGAAGCGGGTGGGTCGGCTACCTACGCCGACGTCATCTCTTGGCCCCACTTGTAGCCCACCATGCAGTCCTATCAGCTGCCGCACCGGCATTCACGTCCTGCGCCATGGGTTGGCCGTGCCGCAGAGAACCAATGAAGCACATCTGACAACCACCCCATACGCTTTGCATGCGTTTACGCTGTACACGTGGCGCGTTATTGCGATCGCGTGCAGGCGCCTCGAGTCGCTTCGGCCGTCACCAGCCAATACAGCCGCCCATATTACACCCCACCTACTCCTCTGTGACCGGCATATGCGAAGTTCCACCTAGTCGGCGCTCTTCATCTCCACGACATCGCTGACTGTCACCGGTCGCACGCGAACAAAAAAACTTATCGTCACAGTCCACGAGGCTGTGATGCTATAGAACTGTGAAAGCCCTCAGCGAAGCCCATCGAACGTGATTGACGTGTTTGTGGATGCTGTTGGCGCATATGCCCGTTTCGACATTGGAGCCGCCGTGTATGTTATGGGCGCAACACTTAGGCGCGACGACGCAACTTTCTTGGATATCCATCTGTATAGCCAGCGTCCACAATACTCGTCTTACAGCAGTATGCAAACCTGGCGTCGTTATTAACGATGCTGTGTACGACGTGGAATTCATCATAATTTCTGCATCCTCTCAAGACGTCATCGTGGTATTATACTTTTCCGCTTCAACACCCTCATTCATAGGGCACCAGCCGAAATAGAACTATTGCCGTTCTCAGATTGTACGCCGGCAGACAATCCATTGGCTTCGAGGAAGATCCTCGTCAAAGAAGATACCAAAGTGCCGCCGAACCCGTCAGCGGCTGTGCAGCAGTGGTCTATCCAAAACTGTTACATTCATCTCGCCATGTGACCGTGTTTTCACTATGAAAGGCCTGTTGGTACCCTTCGCGACCGTGCAAGTCATTCAGGGCAGCACCACTATTTTTGTTATAAAACCCATCTCCGCACATTGTTACGTTGGTGTGCGGGGAATATCTCGGCAGTGTGAACCCTTCGAAGACGGACAAGTTATGGACGAACCCGCTGATACGTACTGCCCCAGTTCAAGAACACTCTCTGGTGTTCCCACATGTGATTTGACACTCGCTCATATATTTAGTTCCTCCATTGCTCACAACCTCATGCTGGATCAGCTTTCCAGGCTCTAATCTCTTTAGAAATTTGGAAGAACTTTCTTCTTCTTTCGACGTCCCACAAACTTCTCTACCACGCTCCCACTGTTACGTATTGCAGCAACACTTGCACCCAACCGCTACTGCGCCAACGTCCATATCGCGTACCTCCCACAAACGCCGCCTAATGAACGAGTATGTCGACGACATGCTTCGGCGCGGCGTTATTCGACCCTCATACAGCATCTGGGCGTCTCCTGCGTCTCCTGTTATTGTTGTGAACAAGGAGGGTTCTGTACTGTTTTGTGTGCACTACCGACAGCTCAACAAGTTCCCTCGGAAAGATGCTTATGCACTACAGCGAATAGACGACGCGATTGACAGCCTGCAGGAAGCAGGATTCTTTTCATCTCTCAATTTACGCTCAGGGTACTGGCAAGTACTCGTGACGGTGACGCTCGACTGAAGACAGCCTTTGTCAGGCACGACGGCTACTACGAATTTAAGGTCATACTGTTTCGACTTTGTTATGCGCCAGCGACGTTTCAGCGCATCATGGATGCCATTCTACGCAACGTGAAATGACACACGTGCTTGTACTACCTTGATGACCTCATCGTTTTCGCTGTGGTCTTCTCCACGCATCTTCAATGCCAGCGGCAGGTTTTGACGCGTTTGAGCAATGCCGGGCTCAAAGTGAATCTTAAGAGTGCCGATTTCCACCACGGCAGCTGGCAATACTAGGCTACGTCGTATCCACGGACCGAATCATACCAGATTCAGCCAAGCTTTGGGCCGGGACCAAGTTTTGCAAGCATGCGTCTGTCAAAGAAGTGCACTGTTTCGTAGGGCTGTGTTCCGACTTTCGACGCTTCAGTCGAAACTTCCCCACCATTATATTGCCGTTGACGAAGCTCCATGTAAGTAAGGGTTACTAAATTCCTGGTTATCACTGTGCGACGACGCTTTCGGGCAGCTTTGTCGTTTGTTGACGTCTCCTCCTATCCTACGCCATTACGACTCTACGGCCCCTACTCAGGTACACACGGACACTATCAGTGTTGGCCTGAGCGCTGTCGTTGAGCAGCGCAAAGCAGGCTTTCCTGAATATATCGTGGCATATGCAAGTCGTACGCTTAATAAAGCCGAGACTAACTACACCGTCACAGAAAAAGAATGCCTGGCGATCATCTGGGCCATTACGAAGTTCCGACCACATTTCTTTGATCGTCCATTCGACGTCGTCACGGACCATCATGCACTATGGTGGTGTTGTCATCATTGAAGGATCCCTCAGGCCATCTCGCCCACTGGGCACTTCGTCTGCGAGACTAAGATATCTGCGTGCTTTACCGCAACGGCCGCCAGCGTGCTGAAGCCGACGCCCTCTCACACTCCCCCCCTGCCTGACGACAGTGCCCTCTGCTCAGCATCCCACACTGCCGTGTCTCCCATAGATGTTCACACCAACACTACCCAACGGCGAAATGATAAATGGATCACCTCGCTGACAGACTTGCTGTCGGATCCGTTCGCAACACCGACCACTCGAGCATTGCGCCGTCAAGCCCACCATTTCGCCATTCGCTACGACCTACTTCGCCGGCGCAACTACAGCGCTGACGGCCGCCAGTTGCCACTCGTGGTACCCAGCACTCTACGGGCCGGCATATTCAAGTCGTTCAACTCTGACCGACATTGTGCTCACTTCGGGGTATCAAAATCTTATCCCCGCATCCGAGAGCGATACTTTCCGCGAGGGATGTACAGCGACGTGCAGAAGTTCGTTCGCTCCTGCCTCGATTGCCAACGCCGAAAACATTCAATGCACCAGCAGGTCTACAAGGATTACCTTGAAGAGACCGGCCGTTTGGACGCGTTGACATCAATATATATGACAACAATATATACTTTGATGCCAATATATGGCATCAAAGAAGTGGCATTCGCCACTTCTTTTGACGTTGGCTGGCAACCACTGGGCCATCGTCGCTCTATGCCAGGTCACGTCGCTCTATGCCGTCCTTCCAGCGGCTACAGCGCGGCGCCCGCGTCGTCACAATATCCGAGTAATAGTTTAAGGGCGAAGCACCGTAGGGCCGAGGCTTGTCCTTCCGCGGTGTTCGTCACGGGAAGATGCGTGGATGTGAGACACAAAAGAGGGTTTAATAATATACCAATATCAATAATAATTGTAATGCAACAATATAAAACACCTAGAAGCACAAACCATTTGAACTAGTCCGAGATATCAACGTACTTTCGCGTTAAAATTGCCTATTTCTGTTCTCACCGTTCCTGGGTAGATATAAACTATCACCTGTGGCACATACCCGCACACCTGTGGCATACGCACTCATGTGAATAAAAAAAAAGGTTTGCAGTATACGAACAACAATCATAATTGTGACGACAGAGCAATATAAGACGCCATCAAGCACAAACCCTTTATACTAGCCGGCGGCTTCAACGTAGACATTATGGACCTTAGGACTTCGTTTTGTCGTGGACTCTTTATATCACTACAGACCCAAACGGAAACAGCCGTCGAGATAAACGAAGCACAAGCTCCCGCAGCTCCCAAGCCGAACGCGTGGACACACGCCGGTCCACACGCACAAAGACAAAGAAGTGACCAACACGGGAAGCTAACACCTCCGGCACACACTCACATCGATTTCTTAAAAGCTAGAAAACTAACCCAGAAACTCACTAACTACACCTTCCACCTCAACACATACAACCTCTGCATAAAAAATAACACAATCCCTAAAGGACTAAAACTAAAAGCGACACCTGCTCTAGGCGCGTTGTCCTCCCAATAGCAAGCAAACTGGTAAACAACACTTGACAACGCTTCCTTTTCCCTCTTAAACATACTCAAGAACCACTGCATCGAACAAATAGAAGAATTCTCTCAAAAACTCCAAAGCATAGCTCTGACAACCGATGAAAAAAGAGATCTAGAAGAGTACGAAGAAAAACAGAAGAAAAAAAATGCCCCCCACCTCCCCGAAGGGAATCGTGAGGAAATGCGAATGCATTCCGCGCGCGCTTCACTCCATTTATATATGGTGGTTGTGGTTCGAAGAAGGAAAAGGCGCCTAATTTCTGCAGCCCGGTCGGGAGCATGGCGCTGCGCCTGTTTTTTTTCTTTCTTTCTTATATATATATATATATATATATATATATATATATATATATATATACGTGCGAGCGAGCGGACGGGAGAGTGGGGCGCAGGGAGGAGAGAGAGCGAACGGCGAGAGAAGGAGCGGCGAAGCACTGCACCTACCCTCTCCTACACTCTCTCGCACCACATGCTCCGGTTGCTAGGGGCGAGGATAAGCGCGCGCCCGCAGCTGTTGCTATGGGACAGGGAGTGAGAGCGGAGAGATAACACCTGCCGGCGCGCGGCCGCCGCCGCGGACAACGCCGGACAACGCCGCACAACGCCGGATGCCTGACATAGCCCGACTAAGAAATGCATTCGCATTTAAAATTGAGGCTTAAGCAGAATAAGAAAATTATTGCGAATCAAGGAACCCTCCCCCGAGCAAGCATCCCCGTAACACCAACAACGGACAGTACAAACAGAGAAATACCAAGCGCAGCTCACACCGCCACACAAATTGAGCAGTCCAATGTCGTAGACATTTCAACGTCATTAAGTCTACAGGAAACAGGCGTCCTTAGCAAGGGCCTAAACTTTTGTCCAACTAACAACACAATAAATTAATTCGAGCTTCACAGAGATCTCACAGAATTCTCACGACGGATGCGCATTAGACATTTTTTCGCAGACAACGACGGAAGAGAAACAGGTACAACAACACTTACGGCTCAGTCTACCTGGACCCCCTGAACCAGAACAAGCAGTTGAACTTGATCTGTACCTTAAAGCTATTACTACAGAAATAATAAATCAATCTAAAACAGCTAAAAAACCTAAGAACTTAACTTATTCAGAGAGCCGCATTATTTCTAACCTCAAATCACGCGATGATATTATAATTAAGGAAGCTGACAAGGGAAGAAGCATTGTCATTTGGCCAATAGAGAAATACAAGCACGAAGCTTACAGACAACTGAACAACCCTGAACACTACCGCAAACTAGACAACGATCCCACAGAACAATACACACTCACAATTACCAACCAGCTTAGATTCCTGTTAGCGAATGAACTGATAAGTCAATCAGAATTTAAATTTCTGATACCTAAAAACAAAGCAGCAGGGAGGTTTTACCTCCTTCCGAAAATTCACAAAATACCACCCACAGAATTATATACTGCCAATATTCCTGGGCGCCCAATAGTATCAAACAACAACACCCCCAACCGAGAACCTCTCCGTATTCCTAAACCACTTTCTAGATGCCAGTCCAAAGACATTTCCGTCATTTGTACACGATACACCCCACCTACTGAGAGTAATAGAGGAAATTAATAGGAACGGTACATTACCGCAAGACGCCATTCTCGTCACACTAGATGTTACCGCTTTATACACAAACATTCCTATCCCCGACGGCTTAACTTCAGTTCGGCTAACGTTATCCCAACGGAACGTACAACACTCTACTGAAGTATACTTAACACTACTTGAACTAGTATTATCACACAATTACTTTGAATTTGAAGAAAATTACTACCTTCAAATACAGGGAACAAGCATGGGCACCCCATTTGCTCCCACTTACGCAAATATATTCATGGGAATTCTGGAAACAGAATTCCTGTCTCATTGCGTGAACAAACCTCACACATACCTTCGGTACATCGATGACATATTTATAATATGGGGACATGGCCGAGACAATCTAGCTAAATTCATATCGTTCGTAAACTCCTTTCATCCAACAATAAAATTCACCTCCGATACCCCTCGGATGAACGCATCAACTTTCTAGACACGACCATATATCTTGAAAATGGCATACTAAAGACAACCCTGTATAAAAAACCATTTGACCAGCAACAATACCTAGATTATACAAGCCACCACCCGAGACACTGTAAACAGGGCATTTTCAAGAGCCAGGCAACAAGATTACGCCGCATATGCATCGAAAACGATGATTACGTAAACAGACTTACAACCCTAAAAGGAACACTGTCACACAGAAACCATCCTAACACATTCCTTGACAAAGCTTATACGGACGCACTGAAACTAGACCGCAATGAGGCACTCAAACCACGCTCTAGAACAACAACAACGACAACCACTCTTCTCACTACAAAGTTTTCCAATGCGCTTCCAAACATAAACAACATCCTCACAAAATACTATCCAATTCTAACAACCAACGAGAAACTTAAGAAAATCTTTCCCTAACCGCCTAAGGTCGCCTACAGACGCAACGCCAATTGTAAAGACATGCTCGCCCACGCAATACTCAAAGGAAAAAGTGGGACAACATCTGGCCCCTGCGGCCGGTCCAGATGCTCCACTTGCAAACAGATACAGCCGGCTACCAACGTAAAAAGCACAGCATCGGATTACATTCACAAGGTTACATCGAGCTTCACCTGCACGTCAAACAACCTAATATATTGTCTTGAGTGTTCCACCTGTCAAAAACAATATATAGGCGAAACTTGTGGAGATAGGTTTGCTACACAAGCTTACCCTACGAAGCGACCGGGCAGGGGACGCGACGTTCTCCACTGCCGTCGCGCACAAAGACACTACGGCCGGGTTCGTCGACTCACCGACACGGCGCAGAGATGGCACTCGAGGCAGGTCGTCAACAAACACGGGTTTATTAACCCAAGATACAGCACAGTGCGACAATCACGGGATTGCGGGCCGTTAGGGTAACTCCGCAAAACCGACCGAGTGAACGCTTGCCGGCAGGCGCTACGGCTATCACACAAAGGGCAGTAGCCGAGCGCACATACGAGAAGCCGCCTGCTGAAGCATCGCTTCTACCTCTCGTGCAGGCCTGTGAGCATCTGCCACGGTGCGCGAGCGCCGGGCGGAAGCAAGCTCAGGGGAAAGAGGGCTGTCACGGGCGGCCAATGAAGATCGGCGAAGCACCATCACGTGTGCTAGCGTGATGCGAGGGGAAGGCATTGTCCGGGCATGTTCGGACAACGTGTCTCCGTGCAGGGAAGACCGACGCATGGCTTGCACCAGACAAAAAGGCCTGGCGGCGAAATCACGGTGGCCATGTTCCCGGCGCTCGAGGAGCACGGGGCCAGCACTCGCGCTAGCTGGGGAACGAGGCGCCAAAGGGGAGGGCGCGCTCGATTCCCACAAACTGGACAGCCAATTCATGTAAGACTGAACGGCCACCGTGCAGACACAAAACACAATTTACCAAAAGCAGTAGCCAGCCACTTCAATCAACAGGACCACAACTTCGACCAAGCCATCTTTACATTCTACAAACAAATTTCCGGTCACCACGTGATAGAAAATACATGGAATCGTATTTGATACACAAATTTAAATCCCTACACCCATCAGGAATCAATCTAGCTCGGGGCAATTTGGAATCACTAAAAGCCATAACATAATTACTGTAATATTGAGAGACATGAATCACGCTGAACCTTCGAATGACCATAACCCGTATAACATAGAATGCTTCCTAGCCTACACATCAAACTATTAATGTTCTCTCCCAATTTTTAAATTATACATGCATATATGTGTATGTATGTGTATATATATATTGATATATACATATGTTACTCTTATTAAGTTGTTATTATTGGGAACTTTCAAACCAGTTCTCCCTTTCCTCCTTTCACCGCTTCTAAGACCAGTTCCGCCCCCCGCACTCTCGAAGCCCTTAGCCCCCCAGGCAGTTCTCCGCGTCTTATTCCATTTGTTTCTCCCACTGTCCCTATCTACAACCCGCCCCCCCCTCCCCCCTTTTCCTTTTTCCCTTTTTTTTCCTTTTTTTTTCTTTCTTAAGCGTCATGCCGCCCACTTTTTGAGGCGATTCCCCCCGAGAGGGCCACGTACGGTGACACTTGACGCATATGTCTGCCAACGACCTCCCCCATTAAACGCGTGTTTCTCAGCCACCCCTTCCGGTAGCACTTACAATCGACATTTTGACCTTTAAAAGTACGCCGCCCGCTTCTCCCTGTTTTGCGACCGCTTTCCTTTCGTGCTCCCCATTCATGGGCGGTTGGTGATGATTGGGGCTAGTTGGTTCATGTCGGAAGTCTTGATTATGCGCTATTTTATGAAAACACTACCGACGAAGAAGACGTAGAGACGAAGAGAAGTAGATGAGACATAGCGCAACTTTCAACTGATTTATTTCGTGCGTTGTTCAAATATATATCGAGTACAAGGCACACGTCAGAGTGACAAAGACACAAACCCTCGCCTACACGTCATCCACCCTTCGCGTTTTCACTACAAGATTTACTTCTGCCGAAGATAAATGTAAAGACGGCATGCTCACGCAGTTTTGTTCACCCAGAGAAGCCAAGATGGCTGCTTCAGAAACCAATCTCTCTTTTTCATCTTTCACGTGTTTTACAATTTTTGTTTTTTTTCAAATTCAGGCGCGCACGAGCATCGATTACAATGTGTTGCTAGATTCCCTGGGTGGGTGACTTCCTCGCAATTGTACCTATGCTCTCTAAGTCTTGTGTTAATGCATCTCGAGGTTTGTCCTATGTATTG
>JALIZH010007189.1:0-12667 GCA_030522465.1 Rhipicephalus appendiculatus
CTTGAAAATAAACCCATTTTTTTCATTAAAGCCTTTCGAAAGTCGTAATTAGCTAACCCAACCAGAGAAGCAATTTTGCGAATACGTCTGTCTGTAGAAAAATGAAAAGGTAGTACATATCGCTGACACAGTACCTTTTAAAAGAAGTGAGAAAGGTATGGTACATATTCAAGTATATAATTATATTATGCTAATAGGAACACTGTCCTGCGCAGGACATAGTGCATAACCTCTGGAACCTTGGCTGCTTGTCCCCATCCGTGGAGCACATCCTGCGGGATCCCCTGCTGTCCGATTCAACTGCACCCACTCGTCACTGTGGTGCGTCGTGAAACCGTGCACTGGAGTCCCCAAGGGCCACTTTCGGTGCCTGCAGAGGTGCAGAGCACTACCATGGCCCACTCTCCACGTCAAAGATCATCGCTTTTGGTGTGGTACTTTACAACCTCCTTGTTCGGCAGCAGCTGTCCGAGCCAGACAACATCCCTGGCACTGATCCCGAATGAGAAGATGCAGACCTTTACAGCAATAGCCACGATCCGGCAACAGTAGGCGGGACCACCTTCTGCAGCAGTTAACAGCTGGGCACCCCTGAATGTGACAGGCTTATATTCCTGCGAGATCTGCTCATAAACATGAAACACAAGGCGCTCTTTTTTTTTCTCAAAGCAAAAGAGCCACTTGCATTGTGTTCGATCCTGTGCCTATCACCTGTACTTGTGTTCAGCAGGAATTGTACACTGACAAGAGCTGCTTCCTTGTTCACGACGAGGTGGCCGCTTGCCTTGTGTTCCATCTGATACCTATATTAATGAGAACTAACAGACAATGATGACAAGGAATGTATAGGGGATGTTATTAAAAGTAATTGTAATGTAAATGTGAATTTACATTACAATTCTCATAAGATCCCCTATACTTTCCTTGGCAGCATTGTCTGTTAGTTCTCATTATTATTGTGTTTTACAAAGCAAACGAGCCCTTAAACTTACAGTTCTTTCCTTCATCTGATACCTATGACATCTACGCGTGTTCTAGTAGAAATTTTATTCTGTCAAAAGTTTCGCTGTGTCCTTTCGTTGAGAGCATGTTAATCGTACCATGTATTAGGCAAAAGCAGGCTCATCTTCTCAATATATGCAGGAAAAAAACCATTTTGCACCATTCTTATTCTGTAGACGTCATTATACTAAAGGAAACAGCGGCTGTAAAATATCTCCGAGTTACCATCACTCAACATCTGAGCTGCGATCTTCACATCAATACAATCTGCACCAAAGCTTTTAAATATCTCTTTTTATTCGACGCAAGCTTGCTAAAACCCCAACGAACGTCACACTAGCAGCGTATAAAGCGCTCGTCCGGCCATGCTTGGAGTATGCGTCATGCCTATGGGACCCTTACAGACAAAAGAATGCAGTTAAACTTGAGAGAATTCAAAAATCCGCAGTCCGATTGATCTGAAACAAATACAAACGCGGAGATAATGTTACTAATATGGTGAATTATATTGGCCTAGAGACACTTAAGGCGGGACGTGCCGAAAGTAGATTAAAATACTTGTACTTGATATATAACAATTCAATACAAATTAACAATCATAATTACATCACCCTCCACACACTGCGCACAAGTTCACGCTTTGATAACGGGAAAATGATACAGGAATACAGCTCTTCAAACGATACGTTTAAGTGTTCCTTTTTTCCGAGAACCATAAGTGCCTGGAACAAACTACCTCAGCAAGTTGTCGATAGCCCCAGTGTGGAAGTGTTTATTACAAAATTGAGAGAAATGCTTAGGTAAAGTGGTCCTTACATCGTTGTATTAGAATTACACTGTTTCATACCTTTATTTTATGTTTACGGTTGCAAAATTTCTTGTTGATGTGTTCTTTTGATGTAGTTTTATTATTTGTGTCCACTCCTGCTTGTAGTCCAGTGACTGTGCAGTATTCCTAAATAAAAAAAAATATTAGAAGTAAGTGGAGTGGCATGCAAACGTTGTGTCCCTTGGTGGAACGATGAGTGCCGCAAAGCACGAAACGAACAGGACAATTCGTGGGGCCATGTGCGCGACTCCCCCACTATTGGGAATCTCATCCAGTTCAAACACGGAAAATCACAAGACACCGGCAGGCTGGAAGGGGAAGTTGGCAAAGGCACATTTATTTATTTATTTATCAAAATACCCACAGCACCTTCGTAGGCATTACAGTGGGGGGATTATCACATAAAGTACATAATACAAGTTACAGGTTACACGGAGAGAACACCACAACATTATCATAACTCATAACAACATCATAACAACATTATCAACATTATCATAACTATACTATTAGATCACAACTTGGTCATATCTATACAACAACATCATGGAGCGCCTGAGCAAACGCGGCATTCGAACTTATTTTAACAACGTCAGTGGGTAATCGATTCCAGGCTTTAATTGTACTGGGGAAAAATGAATTCTTATACGCGCCACTTTTACAGAATATTTCTTTCGCCTTTCGATCGTGATCCACTCTCGCAGACACGTAATCAGGGCTGTGCCAATATTTCGTGCGATCAATCCCTGTTCGTGAATGGTAGATATCGTGGAACAATTTCAATTTGTGAATAAAGCGTCTTTTTTGAAGGCTGTCCCATCCAATAATGTTTTTGCCTCAGATACACTGAATTGCCTTGAATAATATCAAGTATGAACTCTTACACCAATGACGAGGGTAGTGTGGAAGAAGATCAGTAAACTAAAAGGGCTACAAACACATTCGTCATCATTGGAGGACACAAATGGAGACACGCTGGAGGACAAAGCAAACTTCCTGGCATCACATTTCTAGGAGGTCTCTAGTTCATCACACTACTCCGAAAACTTCCAAAGGAACAAAACAAGCATCGTACGGGAGAAGTTCGAGCACAAGTGTGCAGAAACTGAGGCATACAACCCGCCATTCTGCTAAGCAGAGCTGCAGGCAGCACTTAAATGTTTTGACAGATCTGGCCTAGGTGCAGAGAGTAAAATATATGACATGTTGAAACTACTACCTCTGAAACACAAAAAAAAACCTCCTTTGAGTCTACAGCTTTGTGTAGCACTCCGGTGATCCCCTCTGCTTGGACAAAGAGGACACTGTTGTCCCGTCTTGAAATAGGGAAAAGCTCTGCGTTCTTTTTCGAGCTACCCTGCTATAGCACTAACAAGCTGTTTGTGCAGATTGTTTGAAAAAATCATCAACTGCCATCTTTTACATTTGCTGGAATAAACAAGATGCTTGACGCATATCAGTGCATGTTTCAAGAGGGCGGATCCGCGCCTATCCATTTCGTACTTATCGAGGGGCATATTCATAAAGCTTTCGCGCTGAAGCAATTTTTTTTCTATCTGGATTCCTTGGCACGGACAATGAATACGACACTGCCAGGCGGTTTGTAATATTGAGGGAGCTTTCAGACTTCGGTGTACGAGGCTACATGTACAATATAGAAAGATACCTGTCAAACCAAACATTCCGTGATCGAGTGGGGAATTCTCTACGAAGAGCATTTGTGCAGGAAACTGGAATGTCTCAGGGAGGGGGGCTAAGTTGTAAACATTTTATTTGTAACATGAATTCCCTACGTCTGGCCATCCCATACACTATGTATAATTGCACATTTGTTGATGACGTACAAGAAGGCTTGAAATCGTACTATCTTGCTATGTACGAGCGAATGGTTCAGGTCGCGCTACATAAGGTGGCCAAATGGGCCTTAATCCACAAAAGAGCTCTTGTATCTTTTTTCTCATGAAATACAGGCTTGCAACCTGATCCTAACCAATCTGTAAAAATGGAGCAGATGCTTTTGGGCTGCATCTGAGACACCAAGCTAACCCGTGTAACACACCGTAAGGTAAAGTGTATGAAAAGTCCAATAAGGTAAAGCATATGAAAGCAATGAATATTTTGAGGGCTTTGTCGCGGGTAGCATGTGCAAGTGACATAAGTTATCTAAATAATCTCTACAAGAACCTCATGGGCACGCGCCTAGGCTATTGGACTATAATTTATCAGTCTGTGACACCAAATGCCTTGAAGCTACTTGACCCTGTACACAACCTGGCATTCGCCTTTCTACGGATACTTTTCTAACGAGCGCGGTAGTGAGCCTCTACGTTGAATAAAAAAAGTGGTCACTCCACCTGTAGAGATCCTACACGTCCATCACATACTTCCTCAACGTGAACGCAAACAGCAAACAGCCCTCACCCTCTGCTGTCAATGATGTGTCCAGTTCTGCCCTCTTCGACAATGGTATTGCGGTAAGGCAGCTCGTGAGGGGGCCCTAGCTCAGGAAATGAATGCGCCAGTTCTTGAACAATGTTTGGCACCCTCCGCTGTATATCTCCCACCTTGACAGTAGTAACTGATAGACTGCGATGAATCACTCATGAAAGTGACGAAGCACGCGGTTATTGCGCATATTCATACGTACTTCCTCGAGCTGTAGCACAAGTACACTTGTGCTGAATTCTTTACCGATGCTTTGAAGTGTCTATCTGGTGCGTCCTACGCAGCAGTCAGCCCATCGATTTTGAATGCGAGCGTTCTGAATCCTAATACAGGTATGTTTGCAGCTGAGGCTTAGGCTGGACATGTAGGTACAGCACAACACTAGGAAGAAACACCTGAAACAGGAAAGAGCGCTGTACAAATAGCGCTGTTTCCTGTATCTGTTGTTTCTTCCTACTGTTGTTGCGCTGTTCCTATATATTTAGCATCAACCAGCACGCCCAAATGAAGCTTTTGTTGAGGCTTACGCGATATATGCGGCCATTAGACAGATTAAGCAATTAAAATTACAGTGTACTTATTAGATGGAGTCCCTAACGTTTTACCAGCTCTGAAAACTCTGAAAAAAAACCTAAAAAATAGTGTCCTTTTCTCGCTTTAATCAGTCTTAAATACCATTTATGCACTCACACAGCACATTCTATTATGCTGGGCGCCAGAGAACCGCGAAATAGAGGGAAACGTGTGGGCGGACTAGCTAGCTGCTTTGGCCCACAACACTGCCGACAAATCTATAGCATTCCCTGCTCTAGACCTAAAACCATTACTAAACTGAAAGCTCAGGGCTTACTGGCAGCGCTTAAGGGACAGTGAAAGAGAAAATAAACTGCCCTTGCTCAAACTATTCTTTGGAAACTGGCCACCCATATGAAAAAAATTGCAGATCCCACGTACCATGAGAATGTTGTTATGCGAAGCTCGCGGAGGGAACGTGATTGTGTTGTAATTCTTTTGTGGAACGAAACATTACCAAATGAGGCTAAAGATATGTAGAAAAGCTGTACGCACTCTCATATCCTTAACAGTCACCTATGTTTTATATAATCAGTTGCTCAGAGTTGTGTAACCATGCCACCAGCAACATGCATAGCAACAATTTACTTGTGGTTTCGTGCCATAAACGGGTGGTTGTCTATTTTCTCTTTCTTAACCCTTCCGCCACCTTGCGAGATTCCGCAGAACTCATTTGCAGCAACAAGGATATTACCAACACTAAAAGTGGTAAGCTCGTGTGTAGCGCTTGTTATTGCAAGGATGGTAGCCCTAGATACTGCTACGTAGAACGAATGCATTGGCTGGCGCTTAAGTATACAATGGACGTTAACCCGACGCGACGCCTGCATCATAGGAGCACATATGTAACGTCAATTGTGGGCTGCAGCACGGGAGCCACAGTTGACCTTTCACCAACATTACGCCTCCATAGGGTCATTTTCCAAAGCAGTTTTGTGACTTGGCGTGGCTCTGAGGTAGAATACTTGATTGCCACGCAGTATGCTTGGGTTCGATTTCTGCTGGGACCATTATATATATTTTTTGCATTCATCGGGTCAACGCCACTGATGTAAGTTTTACAGCGAAAGCTGTATATGGCTAGGAGAAACGACAGACCGCTCGGCATCTGTGACACGAGCGGTCTCCATTGGCTGTGCTATCAGTTACGTCGTTCTGAGCGTCGTACCCAAGCTCGCACGCCATTGGCGCGCGAGCTTGGGTACGACGCTTGCAAGGTCAAACGCTTGCAGCCACGGCGCGCCCTCTGGCGCGCCGAAGAAAGCGGCGTTACGGGCACAACAGCGTCGACGTGATTCCGGGAGCGCGTTCGCCGGGCGAACGCCCGCTTTGAGCGAGAGTTTCTCCAGCGGCACTTTGGCTTCGCCTGCGACGTCCGTGACCGCCTGTGTGTCGACCACAACCTGGCAACGATAATTGTGGAAGGCTTCAGCGCAGCGTCGGGTTCAACCCACTGCTAAACACTGGGGCCGCACATTTCAGCTTCGCTGGTTAACCATTTGTACGGAGTGCTTGGGCGGTGATTTTTGTTAACGCTCTCGCATTTAAAATACCGTTGTCTGTTCTCGGCGTTCCTGGCTATATATAAAGTGTCTTGACCTGTGGAGCATACCCGCATACCGCGGCCCGTGGTATAAGGGTATCTGCCACACGTGTATGGAAGATGACGTACACGACGGAATTTTAAGGATATTCACATGATGACCAGACAGATATATTTGTCCAACCATCTTATCCCCTGGTACTAATTTTGGTCTACCCCTAATTTGAGAGGCGAACCCGAGAGCACCAAGCCGTAGGTGGCGAGACAGATAGAGATATACGTAGATGGAAGCGCTTAAAGTGCCTGCATTCTGCTATGAATTGCTAAATTTAAAATGTCTCTCTACCACTACAGAATAGCACAAATTCGCGTTATAGTAAAGTAAATGAATACCGCCTTCACAGCTGGATAGTCCTGCAGCGTGGCGATATTTCCTCTCGGGTCCCCTAGGTTCTTCAACACTTCCGCTCTCAAGTGGGCCTGTTCTAATCACTGAGAGGCCGATGTCGGTACCTATGTTCGGAAATCTCAGCCGTTTCGCCCATACGGCCCCGGGTCAGTTCGCCGAGGACTGCCCTACCCATACAAGCGAGCTATAATTACCCACGTGCAATGGAGCCCAATATATCGTAACGACGTGGGATCAACGAGCACACGGAGGATCACAAACAAATACGTTTTATTAAAGACCGAAAAGACAGCAACTTCTTTGTCCCTGTGATCGCGCACACTCGTGCTGCTTCGTTGTCGTTGCCACTGGCACATACGCGCGGGATTATTCCCCCTTTAAAAAAAGACATCGCCCCGATGTTAAACGTTCAGAAGGCAAAATCGCTCAAAGTATGGCTTCATCCGAAGCACGTGAACAATTTCTGTGGAACGTCTTCGGCGCTTAGAACACTGAGGGCTGTCCGGAACAACCTCGTAGTTGACGTCACTGATGCGACGCAGAACTGCGTAAGGTCCGAAGTATCTTCGCAACAGCTCTTCGGAGAACCCACGCCGACGAATAGGTGTCCAGACCGACACTTTGTCACCCACGTTGTATGTGACGGGACTGTGCCGGAGGTTGTAGTGTCTGGCGTCAGAGTCTTGTTCCTCGGTGATTCGCAACCTGGCAAGTTGTCTAGAGCTTCTTCTGCTAGCTGTGTGAACTCTTCAGCGTCCGTCTTATTCCCATCATTTTTGCGAGGGAGCATCGCGTCTATTGTTGTCGTAACCTCACGGCCGTAAACGAGACTGAATGCTATCTTCCGAGTGGTCTGCTGACGAGCCGTGTTGTACGCGAATGTGACGTAGGGCAGGATGTCGTCCCAGTTCTTGTGCTCTACGTCTACGTACATGCTTATCATGTCAGCCAGGGTCCTGTTGAGACGTTCAGTCAGCCCGTTGGTCTGGGGATGATACGCCGTTGTCTTCTGTGAGCGGTACCACTTAGTCGAAAAACGGTGTCCAAAAGCTCGGCCATGAACGCAGTAGCTCTGTCGGTGAGAATTACTGTGGGATTAAACCTAGCAAAAAAAAATGACGCGCGTATGTGCCAGTGGCAATATCAAAACTGCGCAATTCAAACAGTGACTTCCTAAAAACACGTTTTTTTTGTGAAATGGTTGAATACCTCCCTGGTCACTTCTGCGAGCTCTCTAGAACAGACGTGGCAGCATGGACAGCTGTTCAAAATAGCCGATCAGAGAATGCCTGTGAAGAAAGGTTCACTCTTCAATAATGCTGTCACCACCACCCACGCTACCAGCAGCCGTTTTAGCAAAACGCAACAGGCGAAATTTGATCCAGTAATCGGGAAGCCTGGTACCACAAAGTATTATCTCACGCTTGTATGTCGTATATGAACGCACCCTGACGCGCTGGAGGGGGTGGCTGAAAGCGCCACAATGATATCCATTTCTAGTCACTTCCGCCGCAACTACGAGAACTGCTTTTGCAAGTGCCGCCTCTTTGAGAAATGAAGGCACGTGAAGTGTTGCAAAGCCTCGCGTTCGAGGCGGTATCCACGTGAGAGGTACCAAAGTAATGGCTTACCACCAGAAAATATTATGCGTGCTGCATTGGGCTTGCGACACAGCGCCTATCGTCGGCAGAGGCCGACAACACATTCTGCGCGATACTGGCGTCGGTGGTGTCGCGTTCTTTGCCTTGTGGTTCATCTGGGCTTGAGGGGGTAATCATCGCTCCGTTTCCTATGTTTCGTTGTCTTGGCACAAAAAAACGAAGGCCTTCGTTCACCCTGTTCTGAAAAGCGCCTCAGCTCATTACCGACAAGAGAAATAACGAGATAGCCCTGTTCTAGATATATAATATCGTGAAACAATAGATACATCGTTAAAGTACTGAATGCGAAGCATTTTTAGAGACCATCGCGACATCGAGCGTATCTATCTATCTATCTATCTATCTATCTATCTATCTATCTATCTATCTATCTATCTATCTATCTAGCCCCCTATGACTTTGTGCTATATCATATGAACGACTGGTCATATCATGAAAATCATGGCTAACTTGCCATGAACGGTATGCTTTACACGTTATTGCCGCGGTATCCTGCGGCTGTGTCCTTAACTTGATGTATCAAAAAATTGATATGATGAGACATTTCTGCGTGACCTACATAAATCACAGGTGGTAATATCAAAATCATGACGCGCTTGTCATGTACCACATGATTTACATGCGGTGTTCATGGTGCGCTGACGGCCGTTTCGCAAGCGTGATATACACCAAATTTCGTATTGCATGGCGTGGCGTGGCTGTATCAAGAACGTAAATGACAAGAGGTAATATGAAAATCATGACATGTCATGCGTAACATGACTTGAATGCCATGCTCATGGCACGCTCACAGCAGTTTCGCTAGCTTGATTTAGAATAAATTTGGTATTGCGTCACGTGACTATGAGGAACATCAATGACAAATGGTAATGTGGAAGTCATGATATGTTATGTGCAACATGACTTGCATGCCACGCTCCTCGCACGCTCGCGGCTGTTTCGCTAGCTTGATATACACCAAATTTGGTACTGCGTGACATGACTGTATGACGAACAGAAATGACATATATGGAAATCATGACATGTGATGTGCCACATGACTTGCATGCCACGCCCATAGCACACTCAAGGCAAGTTCATTGTCATGATGTACAGTAAATTTGGTATTGCGTGTCGCGTCTGTATAAACAAACAAAAATGACAGATCGTCAAATGAAAATTAAGAAATCCTGGTCATGTACAACAAGATTTACATGCCATGCTCATGGTGCGCTCACGGTCATTTCGATAGCTTGATATCCCTTTATTGACGAGTGTTGCCCACAGGGCAACATACCAGAAAATAATTTTTTTCCCCGCGGAGTTTCGGTTTCGGGGGGCTTCTTTATTGCCCAAGCTCTGCCCACAACCATGTTACATGAACATGTGGCGCCCCTCGTGAAGCAAGTCGAAAATCGTGGAAGAAGAGAAAGAAGTTTGGCGCGCGAATTGCTGCACAGCGTGAGACGACACCATGTCAACCTGCAAACGCCAATTTCGTGGTAAGCACTCTTCTTTTCTTTCTATCATTTCACAGTTGTTTAGGAGAACGCTGTATCTTGCTCTCTGTCGATTTATACAAATGTGAATCAAAATTTGTGCCCACAGCGTCGCGTCGCGTGTTTGTTGCCCATAGGCAACACCAGGCACTACGCCGCGTTTCTCGTGCCGCTCAGTGAATGGTGTGGTGACTTTGCTCAGAGCGTGCTATTTTGTCTGCGACGCTAGCATGAACGCTGAACGGTATCGTGCAGGAAACAAGGACCCATCCCTAGGCACTAATTATGGACCCGGGTGCATTTTACGGTAAAAGAGCCGCAAAGGTGCCCCCCGAATACAGCGATGACTCGGACCTGGAATCGAGCGACGACGAACCAGAAAATGCTGGTTCAGCCCGGGCATGTAAGTATTTTATTATTGAAATAGCCAGAAGTATTCAAGCATTCAAGATGCAAGTACCGTTCCGTCTCGAGAAAGGGTGCGATAAAGAGACGGGGGGGGGATTGGCGTATTTGGCTGGTAACGCGTTTTTTTTTTCCACGTTGGGACTCGGAGATGTAACGACTAACCCTCACTGTGTCTTGATCATATCGTCTAACCACTCTGGTTGTATCAGGCGTCCTCGTGAAGCCGTGGACGCTACTGTCGACAGACGCCGTTAGGTACGTGAGACGCCCGGAAGTCTGGTGCTCCGTTTGCGCGGCCCATGAAAAGTTAGCGTCGCGTGCTTGAGACGCTGCCATCTCTAGCCGACTTTTTTTTTTTAGTTTGTGTCAGTGATTGCGAATTCAGATGGATATGTCAAGTAGCATTTTATAATTTTGCATGCTTTTTCTTCAGCTCTAGGTTCATGTCGCATTCACTTTCTATTGAATTTTTACAGCTCTCTCAGGGGACTGCCAAGGTGAGATGTCTAGCACCCCAAGCAGAGATGATATTGACGATGAACTTGACGAGATTACCAAGCCTTCGAAAAATCATCCTACATGGAGCGCTGTCCAAGACTCAGCTGGTCGTGCGATGCCAGAGTGGAAAGATGTGCCTCCGTGTCCATCGCCGGTGGAGTCCCCCCATCGATTATTTCAGAAGAATTTTTGGCATGGACTTCCTGTCTCTCATCTGTGAGCAGTCATCACTATACAGTGCTCAGAGGAACCCCCAACAAAGTCACATCCATGACTGTCAATGATTTAGAACAGTTTATGGGCATAGTGCTTACTTTGTCCATTATGAAAGCTGCCCCAAACGCGGATGTACTGGTCCGAGAGGTTCCGTATCGGTCAAGTTGCCGACACCATGACGAGGGACAGATGGGAGGAATTGAAGCAGTCCCTGCATTTCAACGACAACCAGGAGGAACCCGACAAGGATGACCCAGAGCGCGACAGGCTCTACAAAGTACGGCCCTTACTAGATCATCTGGTCGCGAAATGCCATGAATTACCGAAATCACAAAAACTGTGTGTCGATGAGCAGCTAGTCCCCCTTCAAAGGCCGCAGCTCACTGAAGCAATACTTGCCAAACAAGCCCAAGAAATGGGGCTACAAACTCTTCCTGCTCTGTGACGAGTGCGGACTCATGTACAACTTTGAGGTATACACAGGAAAGATTCTACCCCCAGCCGGGTTTTCCAGACATCGGCGCCAGTGGCAACATCGTTTTCCGAATGGCGAGTGTAGTGCCACGTGACCTCAACTACATTCTGTACTTTGACAACTAGTTTTGTAGTGTGGACTTGCAGGTGGTACTAAAAAAAGTTGGCATCAGTTCTGTGGGCACAGTGCGGGAGGCTCGTTTGAGAGGATGCAAGCTTCCATCCGACAAAGAACTAAAGCGCGAAGGCCGTGGCTCCTATGTTGAGATGGAAACAACGTTTGAAGGAGTGAGCTTGAGGGCTGTGAAATGGTTCGACAACCGTCACGTGGCCCTACTATCCTCATTTGCTTCTGCATCGCCGGAACAACCTGTCAAGCGCTTTGACAAAAAGACACGGACAACGGTGAACGTGCCTCGTCCTGCCATTGTAGCGGTCTACAATGAATCTATGGGTGGCGTAGACCTCATGGACATGCTCGTGGCACTTTACCGCATCCAACTAAGATCGAAAAAATGGTACAGGCGGCTATTATTTCATCTGTTGGATGTAGTAGTTGTGAGCTGCTGGCTCCTATACCGCCGAGATGCCACCGCCGCTGACGTGCCACGCAAAGAGCAAATGACCCTCCTCTCCTTCAAAGGGATATTGCGTGCGCGCTGAGGCAACAAGGAAAGGTTGCAACACCCTCCAGAAGGCGACCTTTTGCCCCATCAAGAGTGGAGAATGAACTGCAGGCAAAGAAACGGCGTGGACCAGCAGCTCTTGTTCCGAGCAAAGAGATCAGGCTGGACACAGTTGATCACCTCCCAACGTTCTCCCAAAAGAAAGGCCGCTGCAAGTATCCAAAATGCACAGGTATCACACGGGTAATGTGCAGGAAGTGCAATGTACATCTCTGTTTCACGCCAGGCAAAGCGTGCCTCCAGAAGTTCCACACTGACCCGTAGGGTCATGCAGTGAAGCATGCTTTCGGACTCATGCCTAGTGTTGCCCACAGGCAACAAAGCTAGATCTAGGCAAGCAAACGTAGCAAATTTTTGTGCTTGCAAAGTGTGCATTCTAGTCCTATATTAAGTACAAATCTATAAGAAATAAATGATTTTTTTCAATTATTTAATGTCTCGTCAA